>PVJI01002593.1:0-10682 GCA_004026765.1 Micronycteris hirsuta
ATAAAATGAATGAAGGGGTGAACCACATGTTTTCTTAAGGTTCCTCTAGCACTAACCGCCACAGTTTTCTGAAACACTGGTGAAGAGACACCCCAAGTGCAGCAAAGAAGGATGGTATATGCTATACCTCATATTTGAAATAGGGTGACAAAATCTAGAAAATGCCTATCATGCAAGCATTGAGCCCATACCAAGAATGAATATGAACTTGCAATAGCTTCATGGTCCCTGCATTTTGCAGATAGGGGAAATGGCTGAAAGTGGAGACTGGTTCTGACCAAGGAGCCTGAGGCAGCTGGTGACAAAGTCAAGTATCCTGATCCCCAGAGCATAGCCCTTCCACTATTTCCTTCCTTTCCAAAATAAAGAGCCTTTTTAAGATGCCAGAGGCCCAGCTTTCTGAAGATAAAAAATAAGGTCCATTCATTGTTCTCAAATATGATTTATGTTTGTAACCTTTAGAAAGAGGAAAAAAGTGTTCTGGGATTTGTTTTGCCTCCTTCTCTTTCTTTTTTCAAAATCCAAGGAGCTGGTGAAGACATAACCTTACACTGTTAGAAAGGAAAATTTAAGAGCATCTTAAATGAGGAAGCCCAGTAGTGATCACACTGTGATTATCAGTGAGTCTGCAAAGAGCCTGTTTGAGAGCTGAGGTCTTCTGGAACACCACAAATCCCCAGCTGCCGCCAAAGGCAGGCACTTCCTTTTATCTCTGTGAGACTCTGGAGACAGGCAAGGTCAGTCTTCCTTCCTGCTTTAGGCATATCTAAAATGCTGTTTAATGCGAATTTAAAAGAACACAGAAAAAGGAAGAAAGAGCTTCTCATTTTCACTAAGGGAACCGCTGCCTTCCTACAAGGCTAGGAACACTGAGTGGGTACCGCAGTCCAGGGTTAGATTTGGGATCTGCACCTAATCTCTGCTGGAGAGCAGCTCCTCAGATATATGAAGTCTGACCCCATCCCTTGGGGTATGGTTATAAGGAGGGGAGAGATCTGAACCTGTAAAAGTCCCCCAGGTGATTCTCAGGAACATGGCACTTTGAGAAGTAGAGAGTGACTGATTTCTTGATTTTGAGACAAGAAGACCTAGTGGCACAGCTAGACTCTATGAGGAATACTCCCTACCCCTAACCACCGCTAGGTCCCAGAATACTTTCCCTCAGAGGTTACATTATAGGGGTGGAGGTGGGAGAGCAGAATCCCCAAACTGGAAACCTAGTCACTCCTTCATTCAAAGATGAAAGAGGGAGGAAATGAATCTGCACTAGGTACTCTGCATATGTGATTCTATTGGATCCTCTCAGTAAACATTCCTCCACAAACAGATGAACCTTAGTTAATTCAAAACTTCTAGGGCAATCTGGACTCAAGCTGGGCAGAAACAAGCTTTATCTCAAACATAAAGATTCTGATATCAGGTCAAATGAGAGCACAAATGGGCTCATATAGACCTAATCACATCACCCAAAAGGATTTTAAAAATCAAATATATTTAATATTAATGATTGATATTCCAAATTATACAGGAAGGCCAAATTCCCCCAAAAGTTCTGCTAGGCAATACTTCATTATCCTTGCTCAATTTACCACTCTAAAACTAAAAATAATGGAACTGCATTTCTTTGCAACTATCCCGCAAATCTGTCTGCACCATCCCCACAATTGTTCAATTTAGTGAGGTTGTGCCATAAATGTTTTTCTTGTTCCAGATCATACCACAAAAATGTCTGATTCTGGGAAAGACTACAGGACTATGTGGTCTCCCTGTTTTCAACATCTGGTCACCCCATCTATCTTCAGTTACATTATATCTTTTCACTACATGTTGAAGAAGAAGAGATGTGAATAGGGATAGAAAACTTAAGGTGTCACACCTCAGAATCTGGAAAACATTCACAGTGGCTGTTTCCAGCCCACCCACAGAAGCCTTGAATGTTAACATCTGAAGGGCCCTTTCGAAGTAGTATTCAAACATTTATAGCTCCATAAACTTACTGTGTAATCAAGGTAACTCTGTGCATGGTAACCCTGTGCATGAATTCAAGCTCCACAAAGTAATTAGGTGGAGAGGAGAACACGCAAACACACTTCAAGAGCTAATTGGGTCCTGTTTATACTGAGCCATGTAAAAGCACAGAACAGGAAAACCTAGCTTTGTGCTCTGGCACTAGCCCGTCTGCTCCTAGAATCAGCAATGATATGTACATAACAAGCTCCTCTCTCATCAAGGATAAAGATAAAGAGCACTAAGTCACCAGTATTTTTGGTTCCAAATTTCCCCTCTTCCCCTCTCAAGCCAAGTGGAATCTACCCACAGAAAGAACCTCTGGTAGCCAACCGCTAAGTGCCTGTTTCTGTTGTCACCATTCTCACTCATTTCCTTGACTTACTGTGCCTTGAAACTTTAAAATGGACTCCTAATTGTTCTAATTTTGATTTACTTTGTACAAAGCTTCAAAAATAGCTTTCTGATGGCCATCTCTTACCATAACTAAACACTGTCTACAGACCCTACATCTGGGATCAAGGGGTCCTCCATGATCCAGGCCAACCTCCCTTTCAAACTTTTTTCCTCTGTACAAAGCCTAAGGTCACAAAACTAGAAGCCAATGGGCTAAATTTACCTGTTGATATATTTTCTTTGCAACAGTTGATAACAGCAACCACATAATAACAGCAGCAGCAAACTTAGAAGTTCCTATGTCCAGGCACTCTTCTAAGCACTTTCCATACATTAATCCTTTAATCATCACAACTCTGTGAAGTTATTACATTATATCCATTTTAAAGATAAAAGGAAATGAGATTAAACAAACAGAGGAGCAAATTGGCTCCAGAGTCTGTACTCTTACTAAACTGTACTTCCTCCTCTAAAGGGATAGGCAACTGGCTGGGTAAATGAACAGATAGGTGGATGGATATATGGATGAATAGATGGATGGGTGAATAGATGAGTAGGTGGGTGGGTACAGGGTGGCACTATTTTATATACTATTTTAAGGTTTGTGTTGTGAAAGCACAGTCTACACTAGCAATGAAGAAAATAAGCTCTCTCCTGAATTCTCCTGGTTTTCCTACCTGTAACAACAGAAACAAAACTTTGATACATGGACTTTCCCCAGGCCACACAGCCCACCTTTATAATTGAGTGGCTTTACCTTCATTCTTGCTATCAAAATTGTGACATAAAAAAAAAATGTAAGCACCAAACAGATAAATGAAAGTGCCTAATAAAGAGAAGAGGCTTTGAGGGAAAAAGAATAAATGAAGTATATGAACTGTGCAAATTTATAGCACCTACAAATTAACTTCCTGGAAACAGCAATAAGCAGATAAAGTATCAGTCCATATTGGAACCAGGAACAAAATGGATGCAGCTGCAAGAACACAAAAACACACACATTTACTGGCAAACATCTACCCCCAGAACGTCCAGCAATTCTCAAGATCAAAGAGCAAAAGGATGATAAATACTGCCATATTTTTGCCTAACATCAATACCTTTCTGTCACTCTATTACCTTCAGTTTGCTTTTACAAAAGAAAAATGCCAAAGAACAGAGGCCAAGAGAAAGTGTTAAGAATGACACAAGCTTGAGACAGAAAAATGTAAGGCTACCGTAGCCCTGCAAGTAGCCCTGCAAAAAACAGCTTGCCTTTTGTGACCTGCTCTAACTGGGTGGACCTCGGGCAACAAGTTCTCAGGGCCTCGTTTCCCATCTTTAGAGGAGGGATTAAAAGACACTGCAAAATAATGATGTTTCCCAATTCCCTGGCACAACATTTTAATCCAATCCTACATAATCAGCATAATTCCCCCCCCCCACACTCACTCTCCAGGAGTCCTATGCTCCAATCGCACCCCCTTAAGTGGTATGCTCCAACTGGAGCTCTCACTTTGCTGCCTCTAGGCCTTTGTTCATGCTTGAAATACCTCTTCTTCCTTTGCCTGTCCCTCCAAAGCAAGGACAGCCTATTTATCGCACTGTATCAGTGGCTCTCAGCTTTGTTAAAACACTTAACAAAACACTTGAGCCTCAGCAGCTACTCAATAAATGTTTCATGAATTTCATTAAACTGCTATTTTTACATACTTTGCCAAAAACATGGAAAGCGCTAGAATTATCGATGAGTTTCCAATGGAAATAGAAATGACCATAGGTCCTAGATAGTTTTAAGTTTCCTGCTAGAGGTGGGTCACCTCTTCCCTAGCAGGCCTTGAGTGAAAACAGCAGATTTGGACCTTCCTCCTCCTCTGGTTCTGCTATCTGTAAGGGTAGGTAAAGCTTCAAAAAAGCCCATCCTTCCTTACATCCAGAGGAAATGGAATCAATCAAAGCAGGGATTTTCACCCAAGATATTGATGCCAAGGGGTTTAAGCAAGGGAGTGAACAACAGGTCTGTTTTTCCGCAGAGCAAATTTCAACATTAACACATCACTGGAACTACCCTGCTCCTGGGAGAAAGCTAAGGTAGTGATTCTCAGAATTTATCGTGCATAAGAATCCCTGGGATAGTTGTCCAAAACGCAGTTTTCTAGACCACAAACCCACTGAACCAGAATATCTCTGGGTAGGGAATGTGAGTGAAGCCTGGAAATGCAGAGGTTCAGCAAGCTCGCCAGGTGATTACAATGCTGGTAACAGTAGACTACTCTTTCATCAACAAACAGTGACTCAAAGGAGTTCAGATACTCCAGATACTTGAGCTTATAGATTCACAGAGAATCTGGGAAGAAAGCTTTGGGGGAAGAAGAGAAGATCTGTAGTAACTTTATGAAGAAAAATTATTTGGGGATTTGAGGTAGTATAGGGACAGTATTCCTCTATATCAGTGTCTACTGTGAAGTTTAAAACTGATAACAAAAGGTCCAAGTCTGGCTCATAGTAGAGTTGGTAATGACTGACAATAATAATTATCCCTTTCACTAATTCCTATTATGACTATTCTATACTTGATGTTTCCTTAAAATCAAGTGAAAGTAGGTATCATTAGTCCTAAACCACCTTCCCCTCTAACTTCCTATTAAGGAATAGCCCTGAGTCTGACTCCCCACTTCTCACCCCCCAGCAATGCCTGCTAGCTGCTACCACCTACACCTTCCCACCTCCCCAGGACTCAGTCAAACTAACAGGAACATTCAGGTTCTCAGGAAGTGAATGGACCAGGCACAGTGAATGTATTACTTACCTGTGGGAAATAAACTGGAGGTAAGTCACCTATACCAGAAACCTAGCCTTAAGTAAGGTAAAGACTCATATCCCTGTGACTACGCTGCTTGCTGAACACCTGGAGGACTTCCCAGTCTAATGTAGGTCCATTATTTTCAAATGAGAAAGCCTGTGGTCATGTCTAAGTATCTGGGAATTAAACCATGAAAAGACCCAAACATTTCTTTACCTTGGCAGCTCTACAACCTCCTTTCCTGACACTAGTCAACAAAGCAAACCAGCTCCTTCAAATTCAATACCATTCTTGTCACCTTCCCCTTAAGAGAAAGCACTTCCCACATTTTTGCCATGAATTAGAAGCCTTCCACTTTGCAGATATATGAAACGACCTGACGGCACTCCACAATGAAGGGCCGTATCTCAAACACCTAGCTAAATACAGGGAGATGATTTGTGATACTTAAATATAATTATTGTGCTATATTCAGAGTTTTAATCTCATGTTTTTTCAATTTCATTATGAAATTACAGCCCCAAACCTCTGGGCACAATAGCAGCATTGTCACTGTAATCAGTACCTATGTTCTCAGAGGGAACACACAGCTCTATTGGAGGTCACTCGCCAAGAGCAGTAAATTCAGAGCTGCACAAAGACATCTTGCTCCAGCTGATCCCATTCAGTCTAGGGAGCACAGAAAGATGTAGAAGTCTGAGCAGATGACAAGGTGTCAGCAATTTAGGGCCATTATTTTTAAAAAGCATGCTTAAGGCTGAGTTACATAAATTGAAAGATGCCATCAAAAACTATGAGGTCATCCTCCCATCATAATCAGCCCCAAGAAGATCTCTGCTCAACAGCATGGAAAAACGGGTGAGTTCAGATTAGTGGGGCCAAAAGGTCAATCGGAGAGTTAAGAGTACAAGAATTTACGTTAGAGAGAAAATAACTTTTCTTACACTATATGAGGACGGAACCCAGTTTAGGTGGCAAGGTACAAGCAATCCCAGCATAGCATAATGAATTTAGGTTAAAAAGATGAACTTCCTAAGCAAACAAAAGGAAATGTAATTTAGGGATGCTGAAGTATGGCCATCAACAGCTTTTAAAGAATAAAGCATCATCTGGGTCTTACAGTTTTAGAATATTCTTAGTGGGACAAGTTGATATTATGCTTTAATGAACACTTAAATAGTACCAACAATGTACTAGGCACCATTCTAAGTGCTTTATGAACAATCTCATTTAATCTTCAAGACAATCCTAAGAGGGAGGTATTATAATTTTTCAGGTGAGAAAACTGAGGAGCAGAGCAAAGGTTATGCTTGCCCAAGGCCTTAATCAGAATACTATTACCATATGGTTCCTAGCATATGTTTTCACTATGATTGAATTCAAGATAATTCTCATATTCATTTCCTCTGTCTCTCTCTCTCTCTCTCTCACACACACACACACTCCGTTATCCCGCATAATGTGTATTCAAAGAGGCATTATATGAACTGTGAAAAAATCCAGATTACAATGATTCCCTGATGTTTCAACCCCTAGAGAGATATTCAGTTTTCCAAATTCAAAAATAAAAGAAAACTTAATTCTTTTAGACAAATATTTGCCCCCTGTCTATCATATAAACTCTGTAAGGGTCAGAAAGTTCAGATATTAAATCTAACGGTGACATCTGTTCTTAACTTCTAAAAGGAACTAGGGAATGCATAAAGATCTCCTTGTCTCACTGGAGAGACAGCTGGCACTGTCCCAAGAGAACAGCCTATCCAGGGCTGGAAAAAATTTTGAGCTCCAAGAATACTCTTAATGCATCCTTTCACATTACCTGTGGCTATGAGAAAGTTTACTCCCTACCTTGTCTTAGATACTCCAACAGCTATGATCAGATGAGGCTGATCCTAAGTTGCTCCTGAATGAGTACTTAGGTTCTGGTTCAAACACTCTTACAGGGCAGCGTAAATATAAGTTTCAGTGTTCCTACGAGAATGCTACTACAAACTACACGGACATCTTTTAACCAACAACGCGGGATGGTTGAGTTCTGGGACTTAACTACCCCTTTGAAAAATTCAACTGAGGAAACTGATACTGAATAAATATAATCTAATACACCAGTTCTCAAAGTTGACTAACCTTTGGGATCAGTTTTAAAAAATATTGATGCCTGGGGTCGACCATCAAAGATTCTGATTTAATTGGTCTGGGATGCAGCCTGGGCAGATAAACATTTTAAGTGCCTCAAGTATTCTGATGTGCATCAAAATTTGAAAACCACTGCTTTAATGGAAATTCCCACCTATTCTATTTTTCAAGTAAAAGGCTGCACCACAGGCAAACTTGAAATGCTTAACTGCACTTTGTGAAAGTGGCATTAATGCAGCATCCTTAATGCTTGTGGAGTAGACACCAAAAAGGTACTCACAGGAAGAGTTCTGTATCTTCTTGATAACCTTTGTTAATGATATTATACATTCATTTGATTAATTTTTTTCTAAAGACTTATATAAACTCCTTTTATAATTTAGTTTTAGGAAAGAGTTTGCAAATCCTAGGAAACTTGATGTGTTTTCTGTCCTTGGAAAATAAAAATCAAGTATCCTATACTGTTTCCTTTATAACCTTGAGTACTAGAAATATTAGAACTGAATGGAACAGCTAATTAGAGTATTTCTTCCCTGCCTGTATTTAATTACCCTTCTGTCTATACAAGTTTTAACTATCCCCCCTCCCTTTTTAAGAAGATGGTACAGAACTATCTTTTTTGAAACTTGAAACAAACCACTGGGAACAAACAAAAGCAGAAGTGACAAATAATGGCCACGTCCATGAAGGCCATTTAGGAAATCTCCTAGGAATCTTCCCTCTTAGTTCCTCAGACTTCCCACTTTACTTGGGCGCTTCTGTTCTTGAAGAGGTGCACAAAAACCAATTATCCTACAGGCTGAATTATGTTCAGACAATACTAAAGGTACTCTACTGCGAAAGCTTAAGAAACACCATAGTCACTTCTTAGATTCCCTGTATTGGGAATTTAATGTATGAAGTCTCATTGGATTGCAGTCTGCCCAGACCTCACACACTCCAACATGGCAGTGCTGCCTTCACTCTGAAATGTCTATTTTGTTTCCCCAACCTCCTACCCTTGGCAAAGTGACTTCCACCTTCCTCCTTCGCACCTTCCTCCAAATGGCTGGAATTAACGAGCCTGCGAGCTAGAGGCAATGTCTCTCCACAGCTGTCTTTTCAAGCAATTATTTAGAGACAGAGAAGGAAGTCATTAACAATCCTGGGAGTCAGCCATAGACAGCTCTGCCACACAAAACACTCAAGAGAGGGCGCTGGGCCAAAAAGTCACTTTTTTATTGGGGGTTAGAGTGCAGTGGGGCAACAAAGTGGTACAGAGAGGAAGATAAGGGAGCAGATAGCAGGTTATCACCATATTTTTTCCAGCATCGTCAGCAAGAGCAATTTGTTCTGTGCAAAAAAAGGACAGTCTAGCTGAACCAATCAAGAATTCATTCAAGAGTGACCATAGGCAAGAGTGAAGGAATGCCAGGGAAAATAATGCCTCTCTGAAAAGTCTGTCTGTAACGCCAAAATAACTGCCTAAAACAGTGGTAAAAGTTCCACCTCTGTCCCAGGAGGCTGGGGAAGTAGGTAGGACTGGTGCCAAGTGTTATAACAGTCATAACTATAATTAATGTTGGTGAAGTCTATTAAAAAGTATCCTGACTAGTAAAAACTGAAACATTTTACACAAAGTGGCAGATTCCTCTTGCTATGTCTCACCATACCAACACCCGTCTCACCAAGTCAAAGTTTTCTTGAATGTTTTAGAAAGCTTGCTACTGCTTCCAGTTAGTTTCTTCTCTTAATTAAAACGAAGCTGTCTTCATGGATGGAACTGGAAGGCATTATGCTAAGCGAAATAAGCCAGGTGGTGAGGGACAAGTACCGCATGATCTCACCTTTAACTGGAACATAATCAACAAAAGAAAAAAGCGAATAAAATATGACCAGAGACACTGAAATTAAGAACAATCCAACAACAGCCAGAGGTAAGGGGGGAGGGGACTGTGGGGAGAAGGGTTTTCAGGAACTACTATAAAGGACATATAGACAAAACCAAGGGGGAGGGTGGAAGCAAGAGAGGGAGGGAGGTTTGGATGGGGTTGGGGGAGTGGTGGGGAGAAAATGCAGACAACTGCAATTGAACAATAAAGTAATGTATGAAAAAAAAGAAAGAAAAATTTTACAAAAACAAAAAAAACCTAAGCTATTTTTCTGTGAAAGAAAAAGAACTTTTAGATTTTCTGTTAATAAAGACAAGTAACTAGACTCATCTTTTTTTTCCCTTTTCTAGAAATAGACCATGTTCTGGGAAAAGAGTCAAACTTTGGGTCTGGTAATCTGATTTTAAAACAACATTCAGGGCCAAGTCTGTATCTCTGTAAACTCCAAAATCTTGGAAAATCATCAGTGATGGAAAGTCCTATGACAAACTTAATTGCCATGCCCTGCGACAAATATGAAAGCCGTAAGAGCTGAGTTCAAATTTTACTAGATTATAAGCAGTGTCCTTAACTTCAGAGTCTTAGTTTCCTCATCTACAAAATGATACCAAACCTCTGACAGGCTTATGCTTGTCAAACTTTTTAAAGCACAGCACAATAAAAACGCATTATTGTCAGGATCTGGTGCACATACAACCACCTCTATACACATATATCTGAAACAATATGCACTCTTACCGAGTGTAATATATTCTGATATCGCCTGATTTCACCTTTTAAAAAAATGATGGTTGTCATCACCCATTAACAGGTTAAGAAATGCTATTTTTATTTTTTTAAATCCTTACCTGAGAACATTTTTTTTTCATTGCTTTTAGAGAGAGAGGAAGAGATAGACACACAGAGAAAAAGAGAGAGAGAGAGAGAGAGAGACTAATGTGAGAGAGAAGCATCAATTGATTGCCTCCTATACACACCCAGACTAGCAATCAGTGCTGGACCAGGGACTGATCCCACAACTCAGGTATGCTCCCTGACCGGGAATCAAACCTTCAAACTTTTGGTTACAAGATGACACTCCAATCAACCGAGCCATACTGGCCAGGGCAAGAAATGCTACTTTAAAAACCACTGTGATTGGATGTCTTAAGGAATAAATGTATTTAGATGAGATCCAACAGCAAGGAGCCCAGCAAACAGTAGGGCTGTAACAAATGTGGTTCTCTGTTCATACAGTACTCCCCTTTCAGAGGTAGTGACAGAAAATATAATTCCTGTTCACCTGAACAGCCCAAAGAATATACCCCACCACTCCATCCTCTGACAGTGAAAAGCCACTGCACTGGGTCAGACTGTCAAACAGCCAGTTACACCTACAGCTGCTGGCACCCCACTCCACAGAAGGTATTCTTTATGTGCTCGTTATCATTCATTTCAGTTTTGTGGAGGGGACTATAATATTTCAGATTCCCCAAAGTTACTTATCACCA
>PVJI01002593.1:10782-142203 GCA_004026765.1 Micronycteris hirsuta
AAATAAATAAGTAAATGAATAAATAAGAATGGAGAGCACAATAAAAAATATTTAGAGAAAAAAATCACTTAGGTTTCTATGCATGCTAGCATTCCAAAATAACTTTAACAACTAAAATGTTTAAAATGCGTTAGGTAATAAAACCACTATTTTCTTTAGTGATCATTTATTTATTTATTTTATGCTCATTTTTTAAGGAGGCCTTCCATGACCACACTTACTAAACAAGCTTCTTGTTCCATTTTCTTTCCTAGGTTTTTTCTTCCTTTTTATTATTTATCACTACAACCCCCTCACTAGAATTTAAGTATCAGGAGGCCAAGGACTTTCTATGTTTGTTTGTTCATTTCTTCATTTACCATTGTAACCCTAGCACCTAGAGCAGTGCCTAGCACAAAATGGGAACATAAGAGACATATATGAAATGAATAAGTTAGTGAATTAAATGAGTAAACTGTTGACTTCCTCACTAGAGTTTAACCCCAACAAGCCAGGGGTCTTTCCCCTCTCCCTTCTCCACAGCTATGAGAACCACAGAAAGACAAGCTGCTATCCCCCTGAGGCATCAGCGGCAATCACACATGGCCTCCCAGTATCTGTTCCTTCCTTCCTCTACACAGACAACTAACAACTCCCCAGTGCTCCTTTGCATTGTTCTGGGTCAACCAGCTGCTCATTTCCCCTTGACTCAAGGAGAGAGGTGAAATCAAAACGTGTCTCCCTGATGCCACTCCTTCAGAGCCTATCCAAAGTTGAAGCCCTTCAACCAAGGTTAGAAGAAGCCTGTCACAACCGCCCCCTCCCCCAAAATAGCAGCTAACCTCAAATAGGAAAAAACAAAAGGCAAAAGGGACAAAAGCAAAGCAACTCCCTCTTAGCTGCCATACTCCAGAATAAAGAAAGACAGCTTCACTTATACTCTTCTTCTCTTCAAGGAAATAGCTGGGCCTTGAGAAAGAGGCTCACCTTTTGGTACTCCAAGTTGTGGAAGAAAAGACCCTGCCAAAATTTTAGATTTTTCCAACAGGCAGGTGAGTACTGACTTCCCACTGGGACTTCATTCATCCACCTACCTAAGTCTCTCCAACACTAATGTTAAAAGGGCCAGGTAATCTTTTCTGCTATAGCTTGATCAAGCAAGCAGAGAAATCTTACTGGAATCCAGGCTCTCCTAGTTTCCAAACTTGTGTGGATGGCACTTGATGGCATTTTGGGTAGTTAAATACCTACTCACAATGGAAAACATGCTCAACTGCCTGGGTGAAGTAGTTAAAGGTGTGAAGGGGTGGTCACAGCAGTGTAACAGAAGTAAAGGAGATAAACACATTCATCCAGGCAGAGAATTTGAAGCAAAAAGGCATTACTGACTAAAGAAATCACTTCAAATGACGTATATACTACAAACTGGCTTTAAGAGACATCGCAATCTGCACATGTGTTCCCTGCTGAACGGTGATACCTATTCAAATGATCAAAAGCAGTCCACTCTTAAATTCAGGTTAATCCTAGACCTCAGAAACAGGTAAAGGGAAGAAAATGGTTCAAAATCAGAAAGGCAGTATATGTTACTCTCAGGACAAATATTTCTAATATGCTTCAAGCTTGCTAACAGCATTTTTTTGCCACAGGCATACTACTTTCCTTTGTCCTTATTTTATTTCATACAAAGTCCTTCCCTAATAGCCATAGAATATCCAAATGGGGAAAAGAAGAAAAGGGTGAAGAATTCTGCTCTCTCTCCAGCTTGGAAAAGACTTAAGAGCCTTCAAAGATGCTGCAAAAATCAGTGTGAGTACAGCAGCCATGGGCAAGTAAACTGAATCCCAGTGGTAAATCTGCCAGCTGGGAACCACTTCATAACTAGAGAACATGCATCTACTTAAATAAATGGCTAGTGTCCAGCTTAGTACAAACCACGTAATTACAAAGACCAAAGTAGAAACCCATCCTAAAATCACCATGGGTCTGATCCCTCCTGAACTGACTTCCAGCAGCCCCAGTGGAACATCATTCCTCTCTCTAAGGTGAATGTTCTAATCTCTGAAGAATGACATGTATCTCAAACGGATTCTCAGCGAGGCGAAGGACAGAGCCACTGGAGCAGTGGTCTTTGAATCACAGCAGGTTCAGTGATGTCAAGCGGAATAAGTGAAGCAAAAAAATACGAGCGGCATCCTCTTGAGAGGGTCAAAGTGACTGCCTAGCACACGTGGCAGAGCTGGGCACACCAAGGGAGCACGTTACTGTGGGTATGGTAGATTTGGGTATAAGTAGGAGGTACGGTCCAGAGGAAGGCAGACAACTTCGAGCCCACGGTACATACACAGTACAACCATACAGCTGAAATTTTATCACTAATATTTGAATAATTCTTAGTAATTCAAGAAAGCCCTTCACAAAAGGAAATTAATCTTGTAGAGCACGAAGAATGAAAGCTAAAATACAGGTGACCCTAACCAACTGTCCAAAGACAAGGTTCACATAACACCTTGTTCCTTCTCAACAGAAGATGCTCTCAAAGAGATACTTAGACCTGTTTGCAACATAATGTGTAAATTTTTCTTATTCTTTTTTTTCTTTTAATGGCAGATTTTCCTCCTTGATTAGTTTTTCCTAAAATCAAGAGGAAAATTACCTTTCAGTCCATGGGAGCATACCATCCAGAGAACCTGGAAATATAACCTGGGAACTCACTGGGGTAAAGGTCTCTGGGATTGAAAACATTTACAAGGCAAATAATTGAGAATTGACTGTAGCTACAAATAAATTCCCTATGGCCTGAAAATTATCTTCCTCTGGAAGGGATCATGTAAAACCACCAGGATTGGAAGAGACTCTACCAGTAAATTAACAACAATGCAAGGTTCTAAAGCCTGGCCTCCATTCCAGACTTCCTGTACCTGACCCACAGAGATAGCATCCAGGAGCTGGCATTTTTAACAGGCTCCTGCAGATTATTTTCCAGGTTTAGAAACACTGAGTTAATCTCCCTGCCTCCATTTACAGATGGGGAATTAACAAGTCTTTCTGCTGGAAAGCCCATGGTCAGTGTCCAACATAGAGTGCAGGTCTTCATGCCAGGGTTTGGTAACCTGAGAACCACTGATCCAAAGGCACTTTTTCCAGCAGCCGCACATGGCTAGCCAGAGTAAGGCAGCCAATTCTCAGGCCACAGGCAGCTCCCTCTCCAGAGCTTAGTGTGTGGCCTTTGAAACAAGTGGGAAGGGAGGCAGAGAAAAACAAACACACACATCAGCCATTGCAGTCTCCACTGAGGTTAGATTACAAGTAATGTGGTAAAGTACCTTCAAGAGACTGGAAATACTCTAACTGAGATGCCTGTCAATTCTGTGCAGTATAATTAGCTAGTAAAACTAAACAAACAATTATTCTAGTCCTCTGCCAAAAGGCCACAGAGGGTGGGGCAGAAGAAAAGTGTTCTCCTTAGGAATGCTGGTCTCCAGGGTTGATGCCAAGACCAAGCTGTGTGATTCACAGTACCTACTGCCTCCAGCTGAATGATACCTGTGAGTGCATCCAGCCCATTTATAACAGCTAACCAAGGCTGCTGCTGTTGCTGCTCTGTGCTCCTGGCTAATACAGTACCCATGTAGGCCCCTCTCTCTCTCCAAAGAGCTACTGTCCTTATTCCTAAAGCCAGTGGTATTAGGCAGACACATTAGCCATAAAAAGAATTGGTTTTAATATTAGTTTTCATCTTAAGAAATAAAAATAATAATAATGCCCTGGCTCAGTGGATTGAGCGCCAGCCTGCCAACCAAAAGGTCGCCAGTTCAACTCCTAGTCAGGGTACATGCCTGGCTTGCAGGCTGGGTCCCCAGGTGGGTATGTGTAAGAGGTAACCTCTATGTATCTCCTGCACTTCAATGTTTCTCTCATCTCTCCCTCCCTCCCTTCCGCTTTCTCTAAAACCTCTGAAAGTAATTCTGAGAAAATACTGTAACAAAGGATCACCTTCATCTGGGCTGTGAAGACAAAGTCTTGAATTTAAAGAAAGAAACAGGCACTTTAATAGCAAGACTAACATAATGGAAACACAAAGAGCTAAACTAGGGAATTAGGGATCTAGACTCCAATCTCAGCTTCACCATTACCTATAAAATTAAGTGGGTTATGTTTACATCCCAGTTTCCCAGTTTATAAGATGGGGAATAGGAAACAGAGTAGGGGAAAATGATCAAGTCCTTTTAGGTCTAGAAAAAGAATTCTAATTAATGTATAGCTTTGTGGACTGCTCTTTAAATGCAGTTGAAGTCAGTATCTGAGTCAACCTGATTAAAATCCTACCAACCCCAATTAAAACTAAGGGAGAGGCTATCCATGGTTGTTTTGGTCCGATTTGTTGCTTTTTTTCAAAAGGATTCAGGAAAAGCAATGAGGTAAGGGTGGAAATTGTGACAGCCACTAATGATATCATTTAACTCATCAATGACACTCACCAATGATCATTTGCCCTGAGATTCTATTTCCCTGCTTTTATCAGACATCCTGATGCAAACCTTCTTTCAGGCACTTGTGTATGGCTACATTCACGTACAGCTCTATAAATAACAACAGCCAGGCACACAGTAACCAGCCACCTGTGAAATTAGCATGAAATGGTCTAATCAGGTTCCTTTACCCATCCCCTCCTCCTCCATCTGAGGCAAAAAATCCAGACAATTCTCATGCTTCCCATGGCCTATGGATGGAGAACAGCCCTATCACCAACACAGGACAGCCATTTCACTGTACATCACTCCAGTGGCCTTTAATGGAAGTGGTCTAAATTATTATAAGCACCAAATCTCCAATATTAATTTTATTACTTCTGAGCCCAATGAAATTTATTACAACAAGGGCTCTAGAAGTTCTAAGAAATTAAACACAAACTTATTCTTATAGAGCAAGTTACTTTATACTTAATTAAACTTAATAAAATTAAAAATAAAATTTAGTAATAACATCTAAAATTTGATGTAACTAAATATCAGTTAAAGCTGAAAAGGAAAGACTCTTTTAGATCATAGTTGGCTGTGACTAGTACCCATTAAAACAATGTACTTCCAGCTTTATTTGTTGCATTTATACTACTTTATTTTAAATGATTCTTACCCAAGTTGGGAAATACAAGGCAGTGGCATTTTTTGTGCAACTTCTCAGAAACAAGCTCTTCCTACCCTTACTAATGCACGAGCACTCGATAAAAGACCATCTTTCTGATTCATTCAACAAAAATGAATTTATTGAGCAGACTCTATGTGTCAGCCCCATTGCTAAATTCTGGGGGTCAGGGGAGTTGGAAGGGTCTCTCAATGAATAGGAAATGTTCCTAAAAACCTTACATTCACATACATTGAGTACTGACAATTACATGTAGTACTATTTTTTTTTATTTTATTGTTGTTCAAGTACAGTTGTCTCCATTTTCCCTCCACCACTTTCTCCCACCACCCCCTCCCCCACCCCCACCTCCCACTCTTATTCCTTCCCCTCTTTGGCTTTGTCCACAGGTCCTTTACACATGTTTCTTTCCCTTCTTTCCCTAGTTATTCCCATCTCACTCCCTTCTGGTCACTGTCAGTTTATTTTTTATTTCAATGTCTCGGGTTATATTTTGATTGCTTGTTTGTTTTGTTGATTATGATTTACTTATAGGTAAGATCATGTGGTACTTGTCTTTCACTGCCTGGCTTATTTCACTTAGCATAATGCTCTCCAGCTCCATCCATGCTGTTGAGAAGGGTAGGAGCTCCTCCTTTTTTTTTGCTGCATATTATTCTATCGTATAAATGTACCATACTTTTTTGATTCACTTATTTACTGATAGGTACTTAGGTTGCTTCCAGCACTTGGCTATTGTAAATTGTGCTGCTATGAACATTGGGGTGGATAGGTTCTTTTGAATTAGTGTTTCAGGATTCTTAGGGTATAATCCCAGAAGTGGAATTGGTGAGTCAAAAGGCAGTTCCATTTTCAATTTTTTTAGGAAATTCCATACTGTTTTCCACAGTGGCTTCACCAGTCTGCATTCCCACCAACAATGTACTTGGGTTCCCTTTTCTCCACAACCTCGCCATCACTTACTGTTCATTGGTTTGGTTATGATTACCATTCTGACCAGTGTGAAGTGGTATCTCACTGTGGTTTTTAATTTGCATCCCTCTGATGGCTAGTGATGCTGAGCATCCTTTCATATGTCTCTGGGACCTCTATATGTCCTCCTTCAAGAAATGTCTGTTCAGGTCCTTTGTTCAGTTTTTAATTGGATTGTTTGTCTTCCTGGAGTGGAGTTATGTGAGTTCTTTATATACTGTGGAAATCAAACTCTTCTCTGAGATACCACGGGCAATATTTTCCCAGACAGTTGGCTTTCTTCATTTTGCTGATGTTTTCTTTAGCCATGCAGAAGCTTTCTATTCTGATGACATTCCATTTGTTCATTCTTTTCTTTATGTCCCTTGCTTTAGGGAACATATCGGTGAAAATATCGCTGCATGGAATACCCGAGATTTTCCTGCCTATATTCTCCTCTAGGACTTACACAGTATCACAACTTATATTTAAGTCTTTTATCTACCTTGAGTTTATTTTTATGTATAACATGGTATAAGTTGGTGGTTGAAGTTCTTTTTTTTTTCACATAGCTGTCCAGATCTCCCAACACCATTTGTTGAAGAAGCTATTTTTACTCCATTTTATGCTTCTGCCCCCTTTGTCAAATATTAATTGATCATAGAGAGTTGGGTTTATTTCTGGGCTCTCTATTCTGTACCATTGTTCTGTGCCTGTTCTTATGCCAGTACTATACTGTTTTTGATTAAGATGGCCTTGTAATATAGTTTGATATCAGGTATTGTGATCCCTTCTACTTTGTTCTTCTTTCTCAAAATTGCTGCAGCTATTCGGGGTCATTTATGGTTCCATATAAATTTTTGAAATGTCTGTTCTACAATACTTTATTTTATACATAAAAAAAACAGATTTCAAGAAATAAAGTGTGAAAATGGGAGTTACGTTTCAAAGTTTAGCCTATCATTATCTCATAGGCCCCAGACACACCCCATTGCAAATACACATATATACAAGCTTGTTTGGGTAAGTACAGATTTTCCATCTAAATCAGGAAGAAGAGAGGATGGTCGGTGAATACTACTTACTGATAATGGTGACGAGCCCTCAGCTGTATTCACTGCCCCTTGCTGAGTGGGAATCCATGCTATTCTGAAGTGCTCATAAACTAATCAGCCTGTTCCAAGAAACAATTAAAGATGTTGGACTTGTTCACAGCATCACATTTATAAAAATATAAGTCATCCCTTTCTCTTCACTTACTATTAAGATCAACTAAATAATTTTTATGGTCTGTCCACATCCCTATAGCCCAAGGTAACATCATCTGTCTCTGAATTCTGAAGTTCTACACTCCTGACATGTGTTAGACCAGAGAGTCTCAAACCTGACTGCACATTATAACCACCTGGGAAGCTTATAAAAATGCCTGGGTCCCACCCCAGAAATTCTGATGTAATTGGTCTAGAGTGAGGACCTGGCATGGATGTTTTAAACTCCCCAAGCAAAGCCAAAGTTGAGAATCACTTTACCAGACCATTACTTCTCTAAGCATGGTCTCTGGACTAGCAGCACTAGCATCATCTGTGAACTTGTTAGAAATGCAAACTCTCGGGACCCAGGCTAAATGAATCAGAAAAGCTGAAGGAGAAGACCACTGATCGCACATCCAGGTGATCTCAGGCACATACTAGTATGTACCTGAGATCACCTTGATACACACAACATTACACACAATATTACACACATCATTAGACAATCTTAAGGATCCTAAAGAATTACTTTACTAGAAATTAATTTTTAATGTAAATATTTTGCATTTCTAACTAGATACCAAGACCCTAAATGGCAACAACCATAGTTTCTATTCATTTCTATGTATCCCTGTAGCCAGCACTGTGCCTTATATAAGAGATGCTTTATTAATATTTATTGGCTTATCATCCACTGAGCCTCCCCATGGAACACAACCTACATCCCTCCACGGAGAAAGGGGAGAGCCCTGGACCAACATGACTGGCATGAATGATCTGTCCCCAGAAATCTGATGCATGCTCATAGCCTTCCATACCATATTTTCAGCTCTCTCTGTATCATCTAAAATCCTCTCCCTTTCATTAAGTGTTACAAGAAGGGGTTTGGAAGGAATTTCTATAAAGTGGAAAGTTTTCTCCAAATTCTACTATTTAAGATAAGGAAACAAAAATTATTTGAAAGCAATTTATATTTTAAAAAATTCAACATTTTTGATCACCTATTGAATGCAAAGCACTCTGCTGAGCATCATTAAGGATACAAATATGTCTTAGGCATCAAACCTTAAAAGCTTTATAGTAGTACCTACAAGGCTTTATTTTAAAACTCACCTTTCCCAGGAAAATGTTATGCTAAGACCTATACATAAAAACGAAACATTCATAGGAATTGCTCAAGAAATGATAGCTGCTTCTATTAGGACTGGGGAGCAACATCTTTAATCAAGCCAAAGTATTTTCACTGAACCATAAAGTGAGCAAAAATCTTTTAGAAAGACATGCAATAAAATTTGAAATAAACACTACTATTTCAAAATGTGATAATTAGTATCAGATACAAACATACCAAAACGCAACCAGAAAACTTATGTATATGGACAATCTTCCAAAAATAAATCAGAAAGAATCAGAGAATCTGAATAGACAGATTACACCTAATGAAATTGAAGCAGTAATCAAAGAACTCCCAACCAACAAAAGCCCTGCACCAGAATGCTTCAAGATGAATTTTACCAAACATCCTGAGAAAAACTAACACCTCTCCTTCTCAAACTATTTCATAAAATTCCAGAGAAGGGAAGGCCCCTCCTCATTTTACGAGATCAGCATTATCCTAATTCCAAAAACAGATAAAGACACAACAAAGAAAGAAAATTACAGGCCAATAACCCTGATGAACACAGATGCTAAAATCCTCAACAAAATATTAACAAACCGCCCCGGCTGGTGTGGCTCAGTGGATTGAGGGCGGGCTGGGAACCAGAGGGTCCCGGTTCGATTCCCAGTCGGGGCACATGCCTGGGTTGCAGGCCAGGTCCCCAGTGAGGGCCATGTGAGAGGCAACCATACATTGCTCTTTCTCCCTCCCTTCTCCTCTCTCTGAAAATAAATAATTAAATATATATATATATATATATATATATATTAACAAACCTAATACAGCAATGCATCAAAAAGACAATACACCATGATGAAGTAGCCATGATGAAGTAGCATTTATCCTGGAAATGAAAGGTTAGCACAACATTTGCAAACCAATGAATGTGATAAACCACATAAATAAAATAAAGGATTAAAAACCAAATGATCATGTCAATAGATGCAGAAAAAGCATTGGATAAAATCCAGCACCCATTTATGATAAAAACTCTCAGCAAAGTGGGAACAGAGGAAAAACACCTAAAGATAAAGGCTATATATGACAAACCCAATGCCAGCATCATGCTCAACAAGTAATAACTACAAGCACTCCCCTTAAGGTCAGGAACAAAACAAGGGATGTCCACTTTCACCTCTCTCATTCAACATAGTACTGGAAGTCCTTGTCACAGCACTCAGATAAGAAGAATAAATAAAAGACATCCAAACTGGAAACTAAGAAGTAAAGCTGTCATAATTTGCAGATAACATGGTACTTTACATAGAGAACCCCAAAAACTCCACCAAGAAACTACTAGAACTGATAAATGAGTTCAGCAGGAAACAAAATTAGTATCTGGAAATCAGTTACATTTTTACCTACCAATAATGAACTAACAGAAAGAGATATTGAGAAGTCAATTCCATTCACAATTGTTACAAAAGGAATAAAATACCTAGGAATAAAACTAAACAAAGATGTAAAAGACCCATGCTCAGAAAATTATGAGACACTTAAGAAAGAAACAGAAGATACAAATGGGTGGAAGTACATACCATGTTCATTGATTGGAAGAATTAACATCATTAAAATGTCCTTATTACCCAAAGCAATCTATAGATTCAACACAACTCCTATCAAGAGTCCAATGACATATTTCAAAGAACTAGAACAAATGTTTCAAACATTTATATGGAACCACAAAAGGTCCTGCATGCCGCATACCAAGACTCATCCTGAGAAAGAATAACAAAGTTGGAGGAATCACATTACCTAACATCAAACTATACTATAAGGCCACAGTAATCAAAACAGCATGTTACTGGCATAAAAACAGACACATAGATTAATGGAACAAAATAGAGAGCCCAGAAATAAACCCACACCTTTATAGTCAATTAATCTTTAACAGAGGAAGCAAGCACATACAATGGGCTAAAGATAGTCTATTCGATAAATGGTATTGGGAAACTTGGACAGATTTCCGCAGAAAAATGAAACTAGACCACCTTCTTACATTGTACAAAAGAATAAATTCAGAATGGATTAAAGACTTAAATGTTAGACCCAAAACCATAAAAATCATAGAAGAAAACATAGGCAGCCGAAACACAGACACTGCTCACAGCAATATTTTACTAGGTATATCTCCCCAGGCAAGAGAAACAAAAGAAAAAAATAAACAAATGGGACTACATCAAACTAAAAACTTTCTGCACAGCAACGGAGAAGATCAACAAAATAAAAAGACAACACACAGAATGGGAGAACATATTCGCCAATACATCTGATAAAGGGTTAATATCCAAAATTTATAAAGAACTTACAAAACTCAACACCAAAACAACCAAACAACACAATTAAAAAATGGGCAAAGGACCTCAATAGACACTTCGCCAAAGAAGACATACAGATGGCCAACAGACATATGAAAAGATGCTCAATGTCACTAAACATCAGAGAAATACAAATGCAAACCACAATGAACTATCATCTCACACCTGTCAGAATGGCTATTGTCAATAAATCAAAAAACAAGTGCTGGCCAGGATGTGGAGAAAGGGGAACCCTTTTGCACAGTTAGTAGGAATGCAGACTGGTGCAATCACTGTGGAAAGCAGTAAGAGATACCTCAAAAAATTAAAAATGGCCCTGGCTGGTGTAGCTCAGTGGATTGAGCGCGGGCTGGGAACCAAGCGGTCCCGGTTCGATTTCCAGTCAGGGCACATGCCTGGGTTGCGGGCCAGGTCCCCGTGAGGGCCATGTGAGAGGCAACCATACATTGCTGTTTCTCTCCCTCTCTTTCTCCCTCCCTTCCCTTCTCTCTAAAAATAAATAAAAATAAAATCTTTAAAAAAAAAAAGAGAGAAATTAGTATCTTAAAAAAAAAAAAAAAATTAAAAATGGACCTGCCTTTTAACCCAGCAATCCCACTTCTGGGAATATATTCACAGGAACTCAAAACACTAATTTGAAAGAACATGAGCACCTCTATATTCATTGCAGTATTATTTATAGTCACCAAGATACGGAAGCAGCCCAAGTGTCTATCAGTGGATGAGTGGATAAAACAACTTGGGACATTTACACAATGTAATACTACTTGGCCATAAAAAAAGAATAAAGTTTTAACCTTTGCAACAGTATGGATGGACCTGGGGAAATTTATGCTAAGTGAAATAAGCCAGTCTGAGAAAGACAAATACCATATGGTTTCACTCATATGTGGAAATCTAATGAACAAATTGAACTAAGAAGGAAAATGGGGACAGACTCATAGATGGAGAACAGGGTGACAGCTAATTGGGGAGGGAGGGGAGGGAGTGGAGACACTGAGCAAAAAGGAAAAAAGGGGACATAGACAAGAGTGTGGTGATTGTTGGTGGGAGTGGTATATAAGGAGACCAAATAGTTATGGAAAAGAAATACAATAAAGATTAAATCAGAAAAAAAAAAGAAAAGAAAAAATAGATTTATTTATTTTTAGAGAGGTGAAGGGAGGGAGAAAGAGGGACAGAAACATCAATGTGAGAGAAACATCCATTGGCTACCTCTCGTATGTGCCCCAGCCAGGAACCAAACCTGAAACCCAGACATACGCTTTGACCAGGAATCAAACCAGTAACCTTTTGCTTTGCAGGATGAGGCCCAACTAACTGAGCTACACCAGTCAGGGCTCGTTCTTCTTTTAAAGATTGCTTGGGCTATTCTGCATGCCTTGTACTTTCATATGAATTTTAGGACCAGTCTGTCACTTTTGGCGAAAAAAGAAAAAAAAAAAAAAAAAGCAACTGGGATTATGTTGAATGTTAATTGTGTTAAATCTTATCTATGAACATATTTTTCATTTTACTTAGATCTCTTTTTTTAATTTTTTCAATAATGTTTTATAGTTTTCAACTTATAAGTCATATATTTTGGTGCTATTCTGAATGGAATAATTTCCTCAATTTCATATTTGGGCTGTTTGTTCCAGTGTATAAAAATATAATTGGTTTTTGTATATTAGGGAAGAAGGAAGGGAGGGAGGGAAGAAAGGAGGAAGGAAGGGAGAGAGCAAGGGAGGGAGACAGAGAGAGAGAGAGAAGGAAGGGAGGGAGGGAGGAAGGGAAAGCAAAGGAAGGAAGGGAAGAAAGGAAGGAGGGAGGGAGGGAAGGAAGGAAAAAGGAAAAGAAAAGGAAAGAAAAGAAAGAAAGAAGACAAACTTTAGTATTTGGAACTAGAAAGCCCTGAGTGACCAATTAGAAAATGGCATGGGGTGGGAGGAAGATCCTCCACTTATTAAAATGTTAACAATGCTGTAGCTTTACTGGCTTCACTCATGGCCACACTGCTAGAGTCATTTAGAAATGCCTGTGAGCTAAAATAAGACACGCACCTCCAAAGTTCCCTTTAGAGATTGTGCCTTCGTTATTCCTCCAATGTGCTGGGTTGTTTTAACCACAGAAGGGCAGGTGAAAGCATGGCAGTGAGGGCAAGAGGTTATAATGCTTACTCAACCACTTTCCCAGTTTACTTTTGGCCTCAGTGAAAGAGGCTTCATTATGAATTGGAATCAGGGACCCACGCCTGAAGAAGCTGCTTGCCTCAGTCCCAGGAAGGATTAATGGTCAGTTACCTGGCTGTTTTCTTCCATAGGTCACACAACAGAGATGCTGGAAAAGGCTGTGCATACTACACCTGATAAGAACAGACAGCAGTGGGGAAGGGTACTACCAACATAGACAACTCAGAGGACAGTCAGGAGACACAAATATAGCCTGGGCATCTCACAGCATCCAGGAGAAACTGCCTTAGGAAACAGACTCCTAGCTACTAACGCCCAGGTTTACAGAACAAGCAAGCAAGTTAGACCTTAAGTCTGTAAGCATTCCATAGTTTCATTCATGGCTTACATATTTTTTTAAAGAACAACAGAGGATGAAATTTGAAAATACTCTTAGAAGTCCCTGATATCTACACTTTCTCTACCACACCCAGACCTTTCTGGAATACCTTCAGTGACATACGACCTCCTCTTCACATTTTGGAAAGCCTTGTCAGAATGCCTTTTCTCAAATGGGGCCATAATATTCTTCTCTACTCCCTCTTAGAAACCACAATCCACATAAATATTTCAAGACAATTATCATGTGCATATTTTCAAGTGTTATCTCCCCAATGCAGACTAAAGATTCCTAATGCACATTCCCCCCCCCCCCCAAATAATTCCCTTACCAAAAGATTAACAAGACTGGAAACTATAACTGGATCTGACTCCTCTGACATCAGGCATCTGATGACTGTTACCAAAACGTACAACAGAATGAAGAGCAGCTAACTAAGTAAGCACTGAGAACTTAAGAAGGTTGGAGACCATATGACCTAAGGACCAGACCCAGCTCTGGCTAGACCACAAGAACCCCACATTGAACTCAGAAAGACAAGGTGTCTACCTAGGGCCAATCTCAGTCCACTATTATTTAAAAGTAAAGAAACCTGGGGTATTTGCAAAGGTGCGGTGTCAAAAAAGTAAAGTTACCAAACACTCTGACATCCAATTTAAATCTGATACCAGATTAAAAAATGACTTTCCTCCCAGCACCCAGAGCAGTTCACCTGCCCCAGGTAGGAGACATAGGCAGCCAACCTCCATTGCAGATTTAACTATATCTGCTCCAGGACAAACCACCCAGTTGCTCTGAAAGTTGTACCTCGAGAAAATAGCATCCTCAAAGACAACTCCCTCACCCTCTCACTTCCAACCTTAGCCTTTTTGCTACATTCATCTTGGTGGACCAGTCAGACCAAGCTAATGTCAGGGGGGAGAGTAAGAAATGTAAGGAGGCCTGACTCACCCAGGTCCTGTGTTGGAAGTGGCCCATCAGTGGAGGCGAACCTATAAGTCTCCTTGAAGGGATTAAAACCCCAACCTAGAAGTCAATATAATGAACATTAGGCTAAAGTGAGGCCAATAGGAGAGACCTAAAAGCTGTGATGGCTGGATTAGAAATCATTTCCCAGCCTCTGCTGAGAGCAGGATAATGACAGAAAGCACCACCCCAGGGAGGTACTGATGAAAACCATGGCTGTCAAGGCAGCAGGAGCTGCACAAGCAGATGTGGAATCCATCCTGTCATAGCCAACAAGAAGATAATGCCCTGAGGAGGAATGGAGAGAAAGGTGTAACAGAGTGGGAGAAAAAGCAAACACACACCGCAGTGCTGTTTTTTAATAATGTAGCATCACAAATTTACAGCTTCTAAGGTTGCCATGTAATATTCTTTACAACATTACCCAACAAAAAAACATACACATAATTATTTTCGTGTGGGGATAATATGCTTAATGGTTTCTAATTATGTATTCTGTTTATTCTGCAAGTAGTTATCTGGTAATTCATAATTTACTAGAACAAGTTTCTATTTACACAGATTGCTAACAGATTTATATTCTGAAAAATTCACAACTAGCCTAGATTCCTCTGTAGAGCTTGGTTCCCAAGAGCCACCAACTGCATCAGAATCACCTGGAGCATTAATTTAAAAAAATAAAATAAAAATTCTTGGACTTCATCTTAGACCTACTGAACTAGAATCTCCAGGGATGAAGATTGGCCTTACACACCATTATAAATCAACTTTACTTAAGTGTAATTTACTTAGAATAAAATGAAGTATACAGTTAGATGAATCTAACAAATGTGTACATGACAATCATTATACATAATATTTCCATAATCCCAAAAATTTCCCTTATATTGTGACCATGGATTTTGCCAATATTTCCCATGTTTTTATGTTTCAATAATAATAATAATTGCTTGTTGAAGCACTTTTAATATCGCAGCTTTAAAATTCGTGCCA
This sequence comes from Micronycteris hirsuta, assembly GCA_004026765.1. NCBI lineage: Eukaryota > Metazoa > Chordata > Mammalia > Chiroptera > Phyllostomidae > Micronycteris > Micronycteris hirsuta. The sequence continues at coordinate 26,094 of PVJI01002593.1, forward strand.
GAATTCTAACATTTGATTCATCTCAGCATTGGTGTCTGTTATTGGCCATGCTCATTCATGTTGTGATTTCTTTGGTTCTTATGATTTCTGATTGTATCCTGGACATATTTATTTAGCACGCAGTCCCCCTGTTGAAATGCAGCACAAGGACTATGTCGATTCTGCATCCTCCTGGGCCTGCCAACACTATCCTGGACAAAGTAGAGAACTGAATCACCTAGCCTGTTGCAGGTGGTATGGTGGAAGTTCAGCTCTCTGCCTGGCCAGCTGACATGTTCCCAGGGAAAATGGGACACAGCCTTATTACCCCCAAGTGAAGATGTGAGATCAGATTCACCTAAGCCCTGCCCCAATGTCACCAGGGAAGGAGAAGCAGAGGTCTGACTCATAATGCTTTGTTGCTCCAGGATGGGGGTGCAAAGTTCATCTTAAAGGTCGACCCCATTGACAATCCCCTGGTACTGCCCAGGAGAAACACCTTGCTCTTCTTGGAGGGGAATGGAAGATCAGAACCCTGCTCAGCTCTGCTGACACCACCCCACAGGGGAACTGAAGTGTACTGTCTGATTCTCAGGGGCAGGGCGGGTGATCACCTTCCTGCTTGGCCCAGTTGAAACAGCAAGGGTATGAGGGTGTTGGGTATGGTTTTTCCCTGTGTTTGGCTGCAAGAGTACTGCCAAACACTTTTCTATTGTTAGTCCAACCTTTCCTCAGGCCTTTGGCTAGGGGAAACAGACTTTTCTTAGAGCATTTTTGGTCTGTGCCTCTTGGTGGTGCTGGGTTAAAGGATTTTGCAGCACCCTGTCCAAGATATATAGGAGTCAATAAGTAAATCCAGGAGACTCATGCCATGTTGTTCCTCCAGTCCCCAAGTTGTAGGCAGCCTGCCCTCTTTCTACCTTTCAGAGGCTTCCTGTGTTTCTTTGTTGTGTTATGTCTAAGGTTTTTGGTATAAGGGGTTAGGAGGAATAGGGCTAGTCCATCTTAGCAAAACTGAAAATCTTTATAGGCTGTGTTAAAATGCGCTCAGGATGACTCTAATGCACCAACAGGTTCAGGAAAGCCACACTATTAGAACATAGAACTAGAGCATCACGGAGAAATCAGACCAACTAGAGAGGTTCAATCAAACAATCCTTCAATTATAGCTCATACCTACTAAGTGCCTGCTATGTACAGGCGCCTTACTAAACACTTATTTGTATTATCTCATTTAATTCTTATAACAACTTTTAGGTAGGTATTAGTTTAATCAGCATTTCCCATACAAGGGAAGATACACTGAGTTTAAGAAAATTGTCCAAGGTCACACGGCTGATATATTAAGCTAGGAATCAAAATCAGGCTGTTGGGCTCTCAAGAGCCCATAACCTCACATACTTTACACTCTCTCAATGCAAGGCTTGTAAAGCCTACTTTTACATGTGCATGCTTAAAATTTACTCAAACACACTAAAGCATTATCCTACAGTAATAAATAAAGTCAAGGAACACAGAAATCAAAAAGGACTTGCCTTGGGCTATACATTCATAAGCTCACTGGCATCTTCTCTGGATTTGGTGGTATAAATCATTCAGTCCTGACCCCGTAGTCTGGCTTTCCATAATCTAATTTCAGCCTGTATTTTCAAAGTTAATTCTCACCTTAAGATTATAAATTCCCTGACAGAAAGGCCCTTATAAACCTCTGTCAGACCGTACAGTTGTTTATAATGAACTCGGTAAACATTTATTGAATTAGTAAGAGAAGGAATGAGTCCAACAGCAGAGAAACCACAGAGTAACAACTCAGACCTAAGGCAGTCAAAACAGCACTGGACCAAGTGAATATCTAAGCTGTACCTGGATCTGACTTAACTAACTGTATACACCTCAGGCTCTCTGTAAGCCTATCCTCAGTTGTGAACAAGATCACAAACCTAGATGCAGTACAGCTTCCTATGCCAAAAAAGAGGAAGGCGTGGGGGTCCCTAATTCTCTCTTTTTTCAGTAAAAAATTATGTTATGTGGCAGACAGGTATGAGGTAGAACTGAAACCAAAATTTTCAACCTCTGGATTGGACTCCTCATTCCTATTTCCCCCAAGATACCATTGTTCCTCTCCCCTGGTGATCTGTCTTCTTCTCTACTTGGGAAACTCCCTACTGCTCTCCAAAACTACTCTGACTAAAGAGTCCCCAGGGACACCTTCACTCCTGCCCAGTTTCTATGTTTCCACCATGCCTGGCACCCCTTCTACATAAGACCATCCACATCACACTGTGAATTCCTTGGAAGCAGAAACAATGCTTATTAACTTGCACATCCCCAATGCTCAACAAAGTGCCTAGGACCTAGCAGCACTCAGTGTTAAGTATCTTACAGCCAAGTACCTTTCCCTTTGGAACTCCAAATTCACTCTCACCACTCCCCTTTTACTAAAAGGTAGCTGTTAATGCTACAGGAAAAAATTACTCTTGGAAAAAAGTCATAGAACAGAAAGGCAAATTATCAAATGAAAACCTATTAGAAAGATCTCTGGGTGCTCCAGCATATTTCAGGTGGTAGAGGGAATTTACATATTAATCTCCTAAAGACGTGAATGTACTTTGATCCAAGTGACTGCCTCCACAGTTCTGAGCCCTCCCCCACAGATTTCCAGCACAGAACACAGATCTCTTTAAACTGAAGAGTCAGCAAATGAAGCAACATTTCCTTTTGTGATCTACTTTATTTTGTTAATATATTTGGTTGATCGTGCTATTACAGTTGTCTGAATTTTCCCCTCTTTGCCCCCCCTCCACCTGGTACCTCCCATTCCCACCAGCAATCCATCCCTTAGTTCATGTCCATGGGTCATGCATATAACTTATTTGGCTAGTCCTTTTCCTATACTGTTCTTAACATCCCCCTGTCTATTCTGTACCTACCAATTTGTACTTCTTAATCCTTGCAGTTTTTTCCCCATTCTCCCCTTTCCCCCTCCCAACTGACAACCCTCCAAATGATCTCCATATCTATGATCCTGCTTCTGCTCTGCTTGTTTGCTTAGTTTGTTTTTTAGATTCAATTGTTGATAGCTGTTACTTGATTGCCATTTTAATGTTCATAGTTTTGATCTTCTCTTTTTTCTTAAATAAGTCCCTTTAACATTTCATATAATGGTTTAGTGATGATGAATTCCTTCAGTTTCACCTGGTCTGTGCAGCACTTTATCTGCCCTTCAATTCTAAATAATGACTTTACTGGATAGAGTAATCTAGATTGTAGGTCCTTGCTTTTCATCACTTTGAATACTTCTTGCTAGACCCTTCTAGCCTGCAAAATTTCTTCTGAGAAATCAGCTGACAGTTTTATGGGAACTCCTTTGTAGGTAACTATCTGCTTTTCTCTTGCTACCTTTAAGATTCTCTCTTTATCTTTTAATCTTTGGCATTTTAATTCTGTGTCTTGGTGTGGTCCTCTTTGGGTCCATCTTGTTTGTGCTTGACTCTCTGTGCTTCCTGGACTTGTCTATTTCTTTCATCAAATTAGGGAAGTTTTCAGATTGGTGTTTCAGGGCTCTTAGGGTATAATCCCAGCAGTGGAACTGCTGGGTCAAAAGGCAGTTCCATTTTTACAATAGCCAAGTGCTAGAAGTAACCTAAGTGCCCATAAGTAAATGAATGGATCAAAAAACTACAGTACATTTACATAATGGAATTCTACAAAGCAGAGAGAAAGAAGGAGCTCCTACCCTTTGCAACAGCACGGATAGAACTGGAGAGCATTATGCTAAGTGAAATAAGCTAGGTGGTGAGGGACAAATAACATATGATCCCACCTTTAAGTGGAACACAATCAAAAGAAAAAAGGAAACAAAATATAACCAGAGTCATTGAAATTAAGAACAATCTAACAATAGCCAGAAGGGAGGGGGGAGGGAGCAGTGGGGCGAAGGGTTTTTAGGAACTACTATAAAGAATACATGGACAAAACCAGGGAGAGGGTAGAAGCAAGGGAGGGAGGTGGGTTTGGCTGGGGTCAGGGGGGAGTGGGGAGAAAATGCAGACAACTGTAATTGAACAACAATAAAGTAATTTTTTTTTTAATTAGGGAAGTTTTCTTTCATTATTTATTCAAGTTCTCAATTTCTCCTTCTTTCTCTTCTCCTTCCAGCACCTCTATAATTTGAATGTTGGTACGTTTGAAGATATCCCAGAGACTCCTTAGCCTATCCTCAGTTTTTTTGGATTATTTTTTCTTCTTGCTGTTCTTATTGAATGTTTCTTACTTCCTTAAATTCCAAAACATTGATTTGATTCTCAGTTTCATCCACTCCACCTTTGGTTCCCTATAAAGTTTTTTTTTTTATTTCATTTGCTATAACCTTAATTTCTGCCTGGGTCTTTTTTTATGCTGGTGAAGTACCCAATGAGTTCCTTAAGCATCCTGATAACCAGTGTTTTGATCTCTGCATCTGACAGATTGCCTATCTCCATTTTGTTTAGTTGTTTTTCTGGAGCTTTGTTCTGTTCTTTCATTTGGGCATTTCTTTGTCTCTTCATTTTGGCAGCCTCCCTGTGTTTGATTCTGTGTATTAGGTAGAGCTACTTTGACACCCTATCTTAGTAATATGGCCTGTTGTAGAAAAGCGAACTGATAAGTTGGATGGGGTGGAGCCTTAAATAATCATCAGGGTGAGGCAACCCATGTAGCCACTCTGTCGCTCTGTATGGGAGAGGGGTTAGAGAGAGGACATTGTCCTGGAAAGGAACAGTACCACTGTCTGGCCTCTGGAGTTTTGTCTGGGTGGATGCTGTCTCCCAGCACTCACCCTAATGCCAGACACTTCAATTTCTCCCCATATGTCACTGGTGCCCTTCCAGCTGTTGCCCTGGTGCTGAAACCCAGAGGGAGTGAATCTGCGTAAGTCTAAGTCCATTGCAGGGTCTTTAAGAGGAGACTCCTAAGAATCCTGCAGTTTCTTCCACTGCCCTAATCCCAACTGATTTGTATAGCTAGAAGTTATGGGGACTTACCTTCCTGGCACTGGAAATCTGGGTTGGGTGGTCTGGTGTGCAGCTGGGATCCCTTGCTCCCAAGGCATCCCTCCTGATTTTTATCCACCACACAAGGGTGTGAGACCACCCCTTCCACATCTCCATGCCTCTTGATACCTCTCTGCACCTCCCCAAACCTCTCAGCATGTCTCCATGTCTCTGCCCCTCCTTCCTGTCTGGACAAATGTAGCTTTTTCAATTCCAAAGTTGTTGGACTTCCATACAGCTCGATTTTCTGACGATTCAGGGTGATATCTGTTTTGCTGTCTCGCTGTAATTTTTGCTGTGGTTGTGCGCAGAGGCGAGCCATGTTTACCCCACCTTTTGTGATCTACTTTAAAACTAACTGGTGATTAGCTCCTTCCAAGTGTCAATCTATTCCTGCCTTACGTGAAATCATTTTTTGTTAAGTACAACTAATTGATATTCTTGAACAGATTGGTTTTACATTTATTCTCTAACTTTAAATGGTGCCATTAAGTCCTTCTAAGTGCAACTGAGCTCAATAAAAAGGAAGAAAATATAAAGAGAGTGTTAGAAAGTTATTATGCAAAGTAATCAGAGACAAGTAATTGGCCTGGAGGGGGAAATGTCAGCCTTCTGTTGTTCTCTTGTAGGTATTTTGAAATCCTTGCTTTATAAAGCATACCCTCTCTGAAATTCACAACCATCCTGTACGTAGCATTCTGCAAAGCTTAAGATAGGGGAAGCAGGACAATTGCCTCTAACTCCATGAAGCTCAACCTAAATCCCACTTGCCATATAGCTCGGGTTCAAAAGTCTATTTGGCTCAAGAAAGAACTACTGGCTCCAATGATGTTGGAGCCAAAAGACTGGTACCTCAAAACGTGTCTCTGATAGCAAGGAATGCAACCTCTGGACTCCTCCACCTGTCTTTCTGGAAATCCCAGTGAACTTAAGGCTAAGGATAGCATCATTTGTGTTGAAAACTGTAAGCAAACCTTTCATACAAAAATATTCACACACATATATCTAGTACATCACAGGACTTTGCTTAATGTCTGCTGAACGATTAGAACATCCACACAAAGTTCCAGGATCTTCAACTTCTAACATAAAGGTGCAAAAGATGCTTGGCTACAATAACAGAATCACCTGAAATAATCAAACTAACATCTAAAAATCCAACCAAAAAAAGACAAAAAAACAAAACCAGGGGATCTCAATAAAAGAAAACCAGTATATGCCCTGGCTGGTGTGGCTCGGTGGATTTTCTGCCAACCTGCAGACCAAAAGGTTGCCAGTTCAACTCCAGGTCAAGGCACATACCCGGGGTTGCTGGCCAGGTCCCCAGCTGTGGGTGTTTTAAAAGCAGCTGAAAAATGTTTTTCCCCCTCTCTTCCCCCTCCCCCCTCTCTCTAAAATTGAATAAATAATATATTTTTTAAAAGAAAGATTACCAGTACAGCCCTGGCCAAGTGGTTCAGTTGGTTGGAGCACTGTCCCATACCAAAAGGTTGTGGGTTTGATTCCCAGTCAGAGCACATACCTAGGTCATTGGTTCAATCCCCAGTTGGGGCATGTACAGAAATCACCTAATTGATGTTTCTCTCTCACATATCTCCTCTCTCTCTCTCACACACATATCTCTCTTTATCTCCCCCCTCCAAAAGCAAGAAATATATCCTCAGGGGAGGATTAGGAAAAAAGATAACCAGTATATACTGCTTATAACATGCTCTGACATGTTAACAGCCCCAAATGAAAACTTATCTGTTTCATTAAACCAACCATTTGGAAGGAGACTCAATCATTCCAGTCAGAGACCTGTTTATGCTCTCAAATTTCACATTTGTATGACACTGGTTAACCACCCACCAAAAACACCAACTGTTTTTTTTTAATATATAATGAAAGCAACCAATAAATACTGAAATAGTTGCTGTGTGGCAGCACCGTCCTAAACAATTTACTTGTGTTGTATCCCTCACCACAACCCTGTAAAGGAACAACTAAAATTATCTCCATTTCTTAGCTGTAGCTCAATTCATTTGGACCCTCTTCAAATAATGTCTTTATATTTTTTGCCTTGGTTTACATCTCTCATTTATTCTCAATAATCAACTTTACTCTGTGGGCTAGGAAAGAGCAGCACAAAGAACTGAGCAGTGCACTGCCCTGTTCACCCACAAACTCTGGTCTACATCATTAATTCCCAGACAATAAAAGCAGAAGCCACCTCCCAGGAAAGGAGTGGAGGAATAGCAGATATAAAGCCAAACATATCATAACCTGAGAAACAATTAGGTCTCCAAGTTGGAGAGCCAGCTATTTCCAGCTAATTGTAGAATGGTGCATTTTCATCGCCATTAACTTCAGGAAGATTGCAGCTAATCTCATTGAATTTATAAATGAAATCCACTCTATGAACATTACATAGTCACCTCTCAACCTCCCACTTCCTGGACAGCAGTCAATACTTGGAAGGCAGTCAATTTACTTTTCCCCATGGAACAAGAAAAGAAATTCCAGTGACGCTGTGTACACACCAAGAAATATTCACTAAACTGTCTATTTGTGATTTTATCTCCCACCTAATTACAGCCGAAATAATATAATATGATTTACGCTCCTTGTTCAAGTGTGACATATTTAATAGATTATTCAATATTGGTTTATCCAGCTATGTCAGACTGACAGCAGCACTTAATGTTAATCAGAGGGATGCCTATGTATCAATTTTAAGCTTCGTACAGTTCAATGAAATTATCAGAGTTGCAAGACACCATCAATATGTTTGTGTCAAGAGCCTCAGGATGTCTGTTAATTTTTCCTTCATGCTCTGCTTCGCTGCACAGGATTGGGGAAGGAGTGTAAGTGAACATGTGTACCCAGACTCTGCCTCACTTGTTTCATGGTCTGGACAGCCCAAAGCCCAGTCCACACAGAAGGTCTATCCTTTATCTGGAGATAATCCCATCAGATCATACTCCCTGTCCTCTTTTGGAGGCTGTCTAAAACCTAAATTCCTCCTTACAGGAACCTATCTTTTCCAGCTACCTTGTTCACCTCATCCTCAGATTCCTTCCTCTGGGACCCATTCTACCACAGCTCCTCTCCTTCCTAATGAAAGCAACCCTGCTTCAAGTCCCTGTCTTGAGCACACAATCTTCTCTATGGTCCAGCTCACAATGATCACTCACTCCATCCACTACTAATTGAAACCTGGTTCTTTTGCACAAGGAGTCAGTTTCTCCCCAGGTCTTCCTACTCACTCTATGCCTCACAGCTTGCAAGTGCAGAGCTGGTGGTGCTGAGCATTGTAGTTTTGCAACTAGGCTGTTAGTTATTTCACTAATTTCATGCAATAAGAAATATACCTCAGAGGCTGGACTAACCCTGGTTGAACTGAGCAGATAACCTCCCTTCTCTTTGTCTGTTTCATTACCTAGGAAATGGAAATGCACTCTACTAGGTTACTAGAAGATTAAATGAGGTAATGTAAGTAAAGTGTTTAGCAAAATACTTAGCACATGGTAAATGCTAAATATTTTTAAACTATGTTCATCTTTTTTTCTTTCAGTTTACACAGTCTGACATGAGAGGAAGACAGGGCAAGTAGCTTAGATGTGGTCATAGCTACTTGGAACCATGGGCATAACTGAAACTACTAATTCTCTTCAATTCCACTGCATCAGTCACTTGTAGCCAAACAATTATTTACCAGGTAACAGCCACAAACAGCAATATACCAAATATTGCATAAGGTCCTGGAGGAGACAGGATGAGAATACAACACTTGCACAGAGAAGGATAAAGTCTGGTGGTAAAGACAGTCACTGGTAATCACGATTGGTCAAGCACAATGATGACAACAGCCTCGAAGTGGGGCATAGAAGCAGCAGTGACTAATATGCCCTAGGGGAGGGTCTAAGAAAGTTTCACAAAGTCACATATAAATTAGTCTTTGAAATGTGAACAGAGAAATAGTATTAGGCAGTAGGCCCAATGTGTGCCTCAAAGTAGAGAGGGCCCCTGAAATGTAGCGCTTGTTAAACAGCTTACTGGCTAAGGCTTTGGAAAGAATGCACCAGCTAGAGTCAGCTAATGATCACGTCCATAAGCCAGAGACAGAAACATTGAGCAGGTTACTACACATACAATGGAATGATCATTACTTCCTACCCCTATCAATTCTGTACTGACAGAAAAAAAAAAATCACAAATGACCCTTATGTTGGTCCTTGATGTGTTGCATGCCTGAGGCCTCAGTATGGAAGGGCCCGTGTGGAGGAAAGATGACTCTGAACCATCCAGCCCAACTACTGTAATAGGTGGAGTACCGACAGAACTATGGATTCTCTCTCCCACTCCATTCCCCACACTCCACTGCCTACATACACACACAACTGTTCAGCACTGTGACACATAGAAAACTAACTCCCTGATCAAATCTTTGATTCTTCCTCAAATATACAGCACTAAGGGTTATAGAAGTTTACTTCTTCATGTACTTTTCCAGTGATGCCACTCCAATGCCAGAGGAGAGATTCAGGGGAAACATACCTGGAGCTATTAACATTAGATTTTGGGGGAGACTATCATGTCACTCCACCCTTATCTGAGCACAAGAAGCATAACACTAGGTGAGCATTTGCACTCAGGCTAAGATTCAGCTGGCTTCTCCACTACTTAGCCCTTGATCCTAAGAAGGTTCTTGTCTGGGCCTAATCTAATGAGAGGCACCAACCTACAAGAACCAAAGACAAGTCAGAGCTCAGAGTTAGGGCTAAGAAAATCACCTATCCAGGAGGGAGATCAAAACCCAAGAAAATTAACTTGAATTAATTTCTTAAAAAGTTAGCTGCTTGTAGAAAAGAGTGTCTGGTGGTTCCTCAAAACAAAATTAAAAATAGATTTATCATACAATCTGACTATCCCACTTCTGAGTATATATCCAAAAGAATTAAAAGAGGGATATTAAAGAGGTATTTGTATACCCATGTTTGAAGCAACATTATTCACAATAGCTAAAAGGTGAAAGCAACCCAAGTGTCCATCAAAAGACAAATGGATAAGCAAAATGTGGTATACATGTACAATGGAATATTATCAGCCTTAAAATGGGAGGAAATCCTACACGCTACAACATGGGTAAACTCTGAGGACATTTTGGTAGTGAAAATAAGTCAGTCACAAAAAGACAAATACTGTTATGATTCCACTTATGTGAGGTACCTACAGCAGGAAAATTCAGAGACAGCAGAATGGTGGGTGCCAAAGGCTACAGGAGAGGGGGATAGGGAGTCGGTGTTTAGTTAAGTATAATTTCAATTTTGCAAAAGAAAGTTCTAAAGGCTGGTTGCACAATAATGCAAATGTACTTAACACTAATAAACTGTACATTTAAAAATGAGGTAAGATGGTAGAATGTTGTTATGCGCATTATACCACAATTAAGGAAAAAGCAAGCTGTGTGGATTGTATACATACAATCCAAAGCTTTTGAAACCAAATTAAAGTGTTTCCCATATAATGAAGACTCTGTGGGTGGGGTGAGAGTGAGGGGTGAAGGAAAAGTGTACAGGAAAGACAATATAACCATCAACAAGATTCTGGCCTAAGCAGAAGCCTAAACAATATACAGTCAATCAAGAGATACGATTAACATTCCTAAACTATCAAGAAGGTCCTTCTATACTCTCCAGATTCCTTCAAGGAATGCTTAAAATCTCTCAAAGGCATTGTTAATATACTTACACGGGCAGCCTGGAAAGCGGAGCAGGGAGACCTCTGTGAGTCTGGGCCACTGGCTATAGAGGACAATTAATCCATCTTTTTTCCTGGGCCTGGTCCTACATTCCTGAATGTAACTAAGTACCCTTAAAGTTACAGCCTTAGGGCCAACGCTGCTTCTTTACTTCTTAAACTCAAGAGGTTGTTCTTCCAGAGCCTAAAGTCAGGAACTCACCAGCTCCATAACATTTGGCTTCCCACAACCATACACTTCCCATGCTTAGCAACACTGTCACTTAATGTGAATGGGATGTGGTTGACAAGTGAAGTGCAATCTTCTGCATGCTGAAGTCATGCAAGTTTTGCATGTGTCAAAGTACGTACCTTAGAAAAGACAGCTCTAACCTAGCTAGAATGCCAAGTACCACTTCCTTTCATATGCTCTTCTCCACACATTTATCACTTTCATATTTTAATTCAGTGCTTTCACCCAGATGTCAGCCAGCCAAAACGTCCTCAATCTGTTGTCTCTAAGAACTGCTGGGGAAAGATCCACAACCAACCAGTTCAGCCCTGTACCTCTCCATTCAATGCAATAGAGATCTTCAAGGTTAAAAAAAAAATGCTCTCTGGAATAAAAGCAGCTCCTCTGAAAGGCATTCATAATTCCAGAAGCCCAGCTAGGTCTCCAGTGCTCATCCCAGCTAGCAAGGGGCCCACGTCACATAAATCATGTTCCTGCCACTTTGTGGCACTTTAGGAAATTACTAGCCAGCATTAACTAAGCCTAAATTGCTCAGAAAATTATCAAAAGCCATCTTTTATGCCAGTAATATCAGCAAGAATAGAATGAAATCCATAGCCTTGAGTGACTGGCCTTCTTATCAGGCCACCAAGTGGCCATGAGCAAGTGTTCGGCCTTGGTGCTACAGCTTCAGCACTTAAACAAATGAGACCAACCAGTCCCCATCCGAATTCAGAGATTTTAAAAGTCAAAATGAGAATGTACCTGCTTTGAATCTTAACAATATTCTGTATGAATTATCACTGGGTACCTACCATAGCCAAGGTACCACACCAAGTTTTAAAAAAGTCTCAGACTTGGAGAAACCCATCACAATTTAAGGCAGATACAATAAATACATAAGAATAGTAAAGGAGAACATGAACTATGCACTAAAGGGGAAGTAAAATAATAATGTTGATAAAGAAGTAGCACAGTGTCAGGTACTAAGTGCATCATACACGCTAACTCATTCAGGAATCATCATGACCCATGGAGACAACATTCCTATTATCTCTACTTTACAGATAAGAAAATAAACACACAGAAAAGTAATGTGCCCAAGATCAAACATCCTCTAAGTTGCATAAAAACTCAGAGTCTCAATCTAATATATAATGTAGGTATACACGTATATAATGCATAATAATATAAAAGTCTGATGTACAATAGAGAGAGATAATGGCCAGTTGGGGATGTAACAGAGACAGCGGCATCTGAAATGGACCTAGAAGGATGAGTAGATACTATTATACTGTTATATATGATAGATATGAGGAGATCTCATCAAGATTGCTTTATGTACCTGTTTTTACAAGAGCAGTCACAAGCAGATGTAAATTATACTAACACTGGCCATTGCTGTCCTGGCTTCTACTCCCACAGCATGCATTTGAGAGGGAAACGAGATCCCAAGACCTGAAGAGGTTCCACTCAATCATCCTCAATGTATCCCTGAGTGACACTGCCTCTCAGCCCCCTAGGTATCTTCCTCTAGACTCTTCAGCACAGTGGAGGCATTTCCCTGATGAACTACTCAATTGTGCTGAAGCAATTAAAGCATCCTGGTGAAGATTCACCCTAAATATTTTTAAACTGCCTTATTAAAAGGTGTGAGCCAAGTACAATGTAAGATTGCATTATTATTTTTAATTCCATCCTTTGCAGTCACTCACTTAGAGGTGTGAAAATAAAACTTGTATTTCATTTCTCACTTCCCAAATTTCCACTTGATTCAACAGGCTTGTATCTCTGAGCTTTATGATGGAGGTACATGGCAGAATGGGTTCTGTATCATGATTGCACATAAACAAGAAAGTATTTCATTTCAAGAACAGAAGTAAGAGCAGGAAAAAAAAAACAAGAGCAGAGGTAAGTCCAGGGAGAAACTTAATCCAAAACTCCTGATTCCAGTTATTAGATCGCCCAGCCAAATTCCCTACTGTGAGAGCAAAAAGGGAACTCTCTAAAGTTAATTAGAGGTTTAAAGAACTTCCTCAGTATTCAGGGAAAGCCTGTAGTCCCCAGTCTCCTATTTGATCTCAAATCCATGTCCCACCCCCATATTTTCTGTAAACAATTATCCCATCCTCTCAGTCCCTGACCCTGGAAATACACACAAATCACACATGAAGACAATAGTACAAAATGGCAAACAGGACCGAGCTATTTAACGCTAGCACCAAAAAAAGGAATTCTAACTCATTAAATCAATAAGCAATGAAAAACCACAGACATTCATGTCCCCCACAGCCGTATGATTCATTCCAATCACAGCCACAGTAGCTAGGCTAGACATATTATCTGACAGTTGATAGATGTTACATTGATATAGCAAAACATCACCCCAGGATGACACAGAGAATCCCGGCACATACAAGCTAAAAGACCAGAGACCTCGGGCCCATTTACTCTCAGGGCAGAACTACAAACCATCAGTCCAAGAGCACTTCCAGACAACAAATGCATGCATTTAATAGTATTGTAAGCTATAGATTTTATGGTCCACGAACTCCAGTAGCCAAAGAGACCCAAGCCAGCAGAGGGGAAAGTGGAAAGCAACTCTCAGCACTATATCAATGGTTGGCCAAGAATGAGTAAGTTAGCAGACCACTAGGAAATTTCACCTGTCTTCAAGTCTATTTGCAGTCACCATATTGATAGATAGATGCCTTACATATTAAGTCAAATAACTACAGCTATAGAGATTTATAAATTGAGTTTTTTGAATCTCAAAACCTACTTTCCTATTGATATATAAGATTACTTTGGAGATGCTACTGACATTTTTAATCATTTTAAATAGGTAGCAGTTCTTTACATAAAGAATTTAGGTTTCTCTGTCCTCCATTCAGTGTCTCTAGAAAGCAGTGATTTATAAGTAAATAGTTACATATATTAATGGAGCCCCTCTCTATGGTGTGGAATTGTGATTACCTTATTCTCACTATAAAACAAATCTTCATTGAAAAATATTATCCCCAATGAAACTAGATAATAACAACAAAACTAGGTAAGTTTTGATGTTAAAAACATTGTTTTTTTGAATAGTACATGACACTTGAATTTTGGCCAGGTCTTCACTGCTTGAGTTCATATCATTATGATAAAAAGAGTTGGCAAGTTCATGGAAGAAGTGGTTTTCATGTTCAATTACTATTCAACAATTTTTCTTTCATTTATTAGGCAAGAAATCAAAATACAACATGCAAAAATGCAAGAAAAAAATAAAGCCTCTATTTGCACGTGATCTTCTTTATGACAAAAATACAAAATGAATCCCTTAAGGGCAAAACAGTGAAGACTAAAAGGTCAGGTTCACCTTCTAGGAGGTTTTCCAATCTTTGAAATGGATCCTTTGTATGGGGGGGGGTAATAAAAATCTATAAAATGGGACCTTTAAAAGCCACAATATAACAGAGTCACACAAAAAAGGAGGGGGGAATCATAAGTACACCTGCTGACAGACAAGCTGAGGAGATCTGATTCCCAACGGCCAGGTAGTTGTCAGGGGTGACATGACATCAGATGTTCGAGAGCAATCCACAGATTATCAAGGTATTTTGTTCAATCGTCTCAATAAGAAATATAGTATAGCAATTAAGTATGAGTCCCCAAGGCAGACAGGTGTGTGACATGGAGCAAATCATCTCTCTTTTTATTTCTTAACATGAAGAGGAATCAGGCCCTACGTCCCACAGCATTAGTAACAAAGAGGGTAGGTCGTGGGGCTGGACTATCCTAAGGGCTCTAGCAAGCCCTTCTCCTACATTAGGATATACTGCTGCTGATGATCATGTCTTCCCCAGGGCACATAAAGCAGCAAGTCCACTATCTCACCAAGGTCTCTCCCCAGAGAGAGCTCAGATGGGAGCATAAAGAAAAAACTCCCAACCTTACCAACTGGAAGACAATTCTTAAAAACAGCAAGGAGATTGATTAGAAAATTCACTGGAGCTTTTAGCAACTTATATTTCAATGAGCTTTTTAAACCGGAAGGCATCCTGGCTATTCCACTGGTTGTGAGCTGGGAACCAAATGTGGTGACAACAGATTTAGTTTTTGTTTACTACAGATTACCTGAAGAGAAGGAGAGCAGGGGCATGACCTATGGCTAGTCCCTGATTCACTTAGTAATTATGCTCAAGTCAGAAAGTTAATGATGCAATGAAGTAACCTATCCAAAATTTTGGAATGCAGCACTATGAACACTGAAGGCCTATCTGATATCTAATCCCACTGATGAACAATAGCAGCAACAAAATAAAGAAGCAGTTCTGGTGTCAAAGTGGTTTCAATACTAACTGCTTCGGAGACAAACAAAACCCAGACTATATCTGCAATATGACCATCATCCCCAAATCAAGTACAGGGACAGAAAGCCACCCTTAGGATCAGGACCAGAGGGATTATAGGAAGACCAATTAAATCTAGCTTTCTCTCAGCTCTCCCCAGGAGGCAAATACAACCTCACCCTTCAAGAACCAGATCAAAGATCACCTCCTCTGCAAAGCCTTCTCTGACAAGGCAGACTGACCTAGTTACCTGTGTCTTGAATGCTCGCTGCTGTTTATTCAGAATTTTGTAGGCATATTTACCCCAGAGAATTGTAGCTTGTTTCTGTACTTCACTGCCCTATTACACTTTAAAATTTGTAGAGAAGAAGCAAACGTCTTTTGCTTTCTACACTGGCTGAATGAGTGAATAAATGAATGTTACAGGCTTGAGTTTTAGTCAATTCATAAGGTTAATATGGGTACCTTGTGTTAAAATTGAAGTCTATACTGAAGAAAGAAGGTCGGGACTATTAAGAATATTAACTAGATTGTTTTTAATAAACTGGAAGTATACAGTCTGGGAGAAAAGGTAAGGGGAAAAAACCACGAATCTCTGAATAACGGAATGTTAAATAAAACACATTGGAACATAAATAAAAGCACGCCCTGCTGTGTCAACATCATAACAAAACAGATTGAGCAAAAACATTGTGTATTACCCATTTCTCTCTCCAAATAAATCAAAGGGATTTAATCCAATATCAAGAAAGGACATATAAATGATAACTGACAAAACCCTATCCAAATGGAATCTTAATGTCAGATAAAATGATATATAGGAACTAGATGGTTATGTAGATAGAAAAGAAAGTGAAATCACAGCCTACCGTGCCAACAAGTCTCTCACAAGAGCAAGGGTTACCTCTTATCACCTATGCCACCACGAACCTCACTTCTCTGAGAGCACAGGGATTTACTACTTCTGGTCAATCACGGCCCTTAATCCCCTGAAGTATAAACTTCATGAGAGCAGGGACTTCATTTTGTTTATAACAATGTCCCTAGAACTTACAATAATGCCCAGCTCATAGCAAAGGCTGAGTAAATGAGAGAAAGGGAGGGAGGCACGGAACAAGGGAAGAAAGAAGAAGCAAAGTGGGGAGTGAGGGACTACGTAAGAGGAGAGAGAGGATTTTTCTCCTTTGGGCAACTCTTACATGTCTTTGTACAAGCTGCAGAGTGCTGTGGCAATTCAAGTTAATTTTTCCTACGATTTTGGTGTTTAAAATGGAAAAAAAAAAGCAAAGGTTTGGGGTCTTTTAACTAGCAAAAAATGAATTTTAAAGTAAAGAGTAAGGTACACCTGCATTCACTCATTCAGCAGGTGTTTATTTTATATGCTCACCATGTTCCAGGCATCAACACAATGCACAGGTAAAGAAGCAACAAAATCAGACTAGGCATATAAAAAGATTTCATCACCCTCACCATCAACATAGGCATCTACTCTGCTTCCTGATCAAAACTAGCAATTGCTAACAAGTCAGCCCTGCATTAGAGCACAAAGTTCAATTGTGATTGGTATCATTCAAGACAAAGAAGTAGAGAGAGGTGACAGAGAGACAAGACAAGATACAATGTAGAAAGGTAAGGACAACAATTGGAGTTGTCTGGCCTAGAGAACAAGGCTGGTTTCATTACAGGCTTCAAATACACAAAGGACTTTTATGAGATAATCCTGAGCATTTCCAGGGTTCTTTCTTTCAGAGCAAGGCCTGTGTTTAGGCATTTCCTTCTACTGACTTCAGAAATATCTTCCTCAAGTCAGAAGTAAATGCCAATATTTTGCTTGTTGATATGTAAGCAAGGACTTAGCATTCCTAAAACACACAAATACTAGTTTCCTCCTTCCTAGGCTTTAGCAGGCTGTCTGTAGGCATTTCTTTTCCACCCTATAATTTCTTCTCTGCCTTTGTGAAAACTGTAAGCACATCTGCAAAAGACTAAACATGATACTGTAAATGACTGTCACTTCCTTCTCTCCCATACTCAGCACCCTAACTAAAGAAACCAGATCACTTCACAAGCACTTTACATAGGGTTTCAAGAGGGCACGTGGCCACTTCATTACCTACAGCTACCAGCCACATGCACACAAGCCAAAGTTACTTAGCCTTACTCTTTGACTTCTGAGAAGAAAGCAGTAGATGGCTCGGGGTTAGCCAAAGTGTGGTCTCTGTCTGCAGGGCTGTGTGAAATAATGAAGGTGCACAACAGCATCCAGGGACAACCATTAGCAAAATATGAAATCACCCAAGTTTGTAGTTCAGCATCTTCCCAACCCCTGGCCTTTACTCCCCACCTTCCCAAATGTAGTTCCTTCAACTCCCATCACAAGGTATCTCATGCCCATCTCATGCCCAAAGTGTCCAACCAAGAAAAAGACAAAGTTCTAGACGCATTCTCAGGGCCCACTGTACCCAATGCATTATCATCTCTCAAAAATAATAATCAAGAAAACCTGACAGACACGGAATGGAGGCACAGTATAACTAACAAAGGCTTCCCACTGCTCTCATCACGTTAATTTTTGTGTCACCCCAAGTATCCCCATGGCTTCCAATAATAACAGCAAACTCATATCAAATAGAAAAAAAGAAAAGCTGAGTTAAGTGAGAACTCTTCTAATTATTAAGCTCGGCAATGCAATCCTTATGTCAAAGGAAATAATTTATTATTGAAATCTTTTTAAAAGACAAGTTTCCCCACCCTTACTCTAATCTCCATGCTTAATAAAGATAATTAGTTTTTAGTGGGGAAGACTGTTGTTTTAATTAAAGACTATGCAACAGGAGAGAGTTTAACTATAAAGTAACAGCAAGATACCATTATGCTTTGTGCCATCTCAGCCTCGGGCACTTGCCGTGCATACCATCTCCACTATCGTTTTCCTAATCTACAAACTAAAGGAAAGACTGGATTTAGAAAACAGGGCTGGAGAATTCTTGTTTTCTGTAAGACTACAGACTTAAAGTGGTCTGCTCCAAACCTTAACTCCTGCCTGCCCTCCCCCAAATGCTTGATGGGTGACCCTGTCAAGTCACTTAACCTACCCATGTCTCTAATCCCTCAGCTGAATAATTAGTTGTGTTCCCTAATCTTATGGGAATGTTGAAACAGATCACTATTAATAGACTAGTCCTGGCAAAGCTATTTGCTAATGCAAAATGACTACGTAAGGGCTGTGTCCTAGGGCCACAGTGTGGTGTAGGGGCAAAAGAAAAGACTTGGAGCTTGATGGCATCAAGTTTAGAGCTGGACCTTAAAACTTAGCAGCTGCCAGAGAACTCAGGCAAACTACATGTTCTGTAAACCTCATTTTCTTTATTTGTAAAATGACCAAAATTTACCTCCTTTCACTCATTGCTGTTATGAGAATCAGAGGAGCAAATACATGTAGATACTTAAAAGTGTCTGGCAGACACTCAAATGTCATTTTCCTTTGCACCTATAAAACCTCTTGCAGCTTCTCCTTGACACTAGCACTGGCAAATGCCCTAGATAAGCCCCACACGATCTCCCAGCTAAAGTAACAAAACAGTCTTCTATGCTCCTATTTCTAGTCATCACCATCCACCCTTGATCATCCATCTTGCCATGAGCCAGTGTGATCTTTGAAAATGCATCTCTCATACAATGCCCTGCTACTTAACATCCTCCGGCAAAGCCCTACATCCTACAGAGTTAAAGTCAAAAGTCTCAGAGAGACAGAAATGAATTTTCACTAACTGGCACTAGCTGACTTTAACCCCCAGTTCTGAAACTGTCCTTTTCTGCTCCTCCTACCACTCTTTGTTCATCATAATCTCCTGGGACCTCTGCATGGACCAGATTCTGTCTCAAACCCAGGCTGCCAAATGAGCACCTCTTCCCACAAGGTGCTGGGGTGTGTAGAAGAGGCATGATGGGAAGTGCTTTGGCAATCTGAATTTCTGCAGTCTCCTCTTCTGGCTTAAGATCAAGCTCTGTCTTCCTAAAGGTCACACTGAAAGAGGATGTCAAAGCTGATGCAAAGAAGAACAGGCCACTGTTAGACTAACTGCAGGTGAATAGCAAAAACCAGCCAGTGGCATGCAAAGGTCTATGATGTAACAGTGTTCGTCACCAGCTTAATTACAAACTCCCATGCCTGGCCTGCAGCTCTGACAGCCTGAGTTCAGGGAGGACTGCCAGCTCTCCCAGAAATCCCCAGTGCCCAGCTGTCTTGCCTTCTGGATACAAGCTCCTCCAGCTGCAGAGTGGAGACCGATCTTCCTTGAGTTAAAGGACATTTCCCGAGCCTTTAAAATTTGGTTAAACATCCAGAACTGACTTCTGGATTAGACTGTTACCAACTCATGATGATGAGGATACCATGCAGTTCTGGAGTTCCCTGCCACTTGGAAAGGTCTTTCACAGACACCACCCATAATGAACCCTCACAGCATCCCAAGTTGGGATTCCCATATCATTAGCATTCCCATATTATGAATGAGGAAACAACTTTAGAAAGACTAAGTAACCTCCCCAAGGAGCAGAGCCTAGTGCTTCTCCAGATCCACAAGCCTTTCATATTCAGAACTGTCCAACCAGGAAGCCTCTAAGGAAGAGAATATCCACTGAGCCACTCCAGAATTTGTTGGCTTCCTGGATGACTCCTCTCTTACCCCTTTCACACACAGAGCACAAAAACCATGTCAACAGGGACAATTTCAAACTCACTGGCACAGAGTAAAAAAAACTTCCATCTTACATGTATCCAGATGTACCCCATGCAAAATATGTGATAGGAAGCTGCCTGGCATTGCCTATCCCTGCAAAGAAGTGGAAGAAAACTCCACTATCAGCACTTCTGAAATGCCAGGCACTGCATTTTGCATTCTCAACATTATGTGATTGCACAGAAATTTTCCAAATATGAGATAACTATTACCACCCTCATTTTCTAAAGGTCCAAGAGCCTAACTTTCCCTAGGCCATTCAATGAAGCCAGTATCTAAACCCCAGATATTTCTAACCCTCATGCTTTATTCTAGGAATACACAGTGTTTAGTCAGGAAACATGGCCTCCTTTGAGAAAGGTATGCTGGAGACACACAATTTCAAGTGACTACTTCCTAAACTACAAACAGTAGCCCTGCAGCTCACTGCAGATCCAAAGTACTCAGCTTCATTTCTACTTTCTCTCCTGCTCCTCCATCAGTGACTCCTTAGAAATTTATATTAGTCTCTTTCTCTAACCATTCATAAAGTATGCTTTCCTCCTAAAAGTCATATTCTTCCATAGGTGACCTCAAGGACTAGAGAGCAAAAGAATCTTACAAAATTGACAATCTCCCTCTGCTCAAAGATTAATCCACTACAGCCAACCCAAGAGTGTCATGATCCCAAAAAACGGTCACTTTTTTAACCAAACATTTATCCTCAGCAAAATAAGTCTCACAAGATTCTAACCTTAAATACTGAGTATAAGCGGCACTGATTAAAAAGTCTGAAACATATTCTTTTACTGGTAAACACATTCGGGGGCAGTTATTCACAGCTTCTGGTTTAGAAATGAGATACAGAGTTAGCTGTGGATTGATTAGTGCTTAGTACAAAGAAGAAAAAGACTAATTCCTGTATTATTCTTGGATCAGTAAGCGACAATCTTGGCTCAGATCCATGACATGGAGCCCAGAGAGACTCCAGGCCCCATCTGTACGACAGGAAACCTGGGCAAGCCAAAGCTGTGTTCTGACAAGTTGTGTTTCCTCCCACCAGAAGGCCGAGCACCTCTGCAGAGAGCCAAGGCCCATCCCGGCCTGCTCACTCTCCCAGCGGTCTGAATATCCTGCTCTTGCTAGAAAACAGCACTCCACGGAGGCAATGCCAGACCTGTGAAACTCAGAGGAAGAGCTCCTTAGCAGCACGGGTGCATGTCTAAGCATTTGAAGAGGGGCGCACAATGAAGAAAGGGACACAGAGGCAGTGAGGGAAATCAGCACCTGCGGTGGTCAGAGTCACAAAAATATGTAACTTTTAGGAAAACAGTATGTGCTGGGCACTGCTAAAAAAAACTTCATGTGGGTAAACTAACGTTTAATCCTTGTAATTCTGTAAAAGAAATATACTGTAATTACCATTTTAAAAACTGGTAAAAATAATTGGGTCCAAGATCACATCCAGTGGCAGAGACAGGGCTCAAACCTAGGAAGTCCGGGTTAGATTTGGACAATCCTAAACACTGTACCTTATTTCCTCATGATGGTTCCTGGCGGTACATTTGCAGATACAAGAAACTGAGCGAGCACCTATTTTGTATCTATTCCTGTGTGGCTGAAGAAGTCTAGATGCTGAGAAATAATCCTGCAGATTCAACCACTAATGAGTGGCCTCAAATTCAGACTAATAATCCATCCTTTCACCCACCCTTCTTTCCTTCTGCCTGTTTTCCTTCTTAACTTTTCCTTTCCTCTTCCGTCATACAGAATACAAGGGAAAAAATCAAAAGTTACATAGAATATAAGGAAAAGTAAGTTCCTTTCACATCACTATTGTTTTTCTAACTCTCCTCCCCAAAGGCAGCCATTGTTATAAACATATAAACTTTAAACAGTATTTAGGAGATAAACAACATTGAAAGTCACTCAATAAATGGGCAGGAATCAATCTGCAAGACTAAGAATAAAAGCCAACCTATGCCTGAACAAACCTCTCATACCTTGGGAGTAGCTAATTAGGCTACTATTTATCAGCCACTGCTTCACTCATATGCTTAGGGAAATAATAATTGGTCGAGTGATCATGTTTAACTCACCTACCCTCCCCCCAAAAAAGCTTCATGTGCACTTGAAAGTTAGTTTAGTTTTTCTGGTGAATGTTAGCTAATTAAAAAACTCAAAAAGATGTGCAACTCATTTTTCTGAACAAAATGATTTGGTTGTAATGCCTGCTATTACACCTGCTTCTTATTTTCCATTGCTCCTCCAATTTTTTTTTTCTCTTCCACACCTTCTACTGCTTATTATTATCATGGAACAGGAAGAGGTCTGAAGACTAAAAGCATGGGTTACCATTTTATTCCACTCCCTAATTTCTAGGTGACCTTTCACAAATAAGTGCCATAATTCCTCAAAATTCAG
Source organism: Micronycteris hirsuta (assembly GCA_004026765.1). Classification (NCBI taxonomy): domain Eukaryota; kingdom Metazoa; phylum Chordata; class Mammalia; order Chiroptera; family Phyllostomidae; genus Micronycteris; species Micronycteris hirsuta. Next base: position 48,535 of record PVJI01002593.1, read on the forward strand.
TTCTTTCTAATCTGCAAAGTGGAGATAAGACTACCAGCCTTTGTGGACTATTCAATGAAATGATGCTTGAGGAAACACCTAGCTCATAATACAACATTCAATACTTATTAGCATCCGTTCTGCCTTCTCACTTAGGTCAGACCTTCAGCCTGCACACTGACAACTCCAACAGTCTTACATATTTGATTTTCTCAGTTCCCACATGCTCTACCAAAACATGACACACAATCCAACCACAGTCATTTACTACTGTGTCAGCAAGTCTTAAATCTGAGCCTCATCATAAACAGAATGAGAAAACAAGTGAATGCATCCAATGGCCTCTGAAGGCTACACAAATGGGGGTTATTGTAAAATTTTGAATATATTCAAGATATTCAGATTCCTTGTAAACTCCTCCTCATCCTCAGGCCCTATATTCCAGATACTTCTCAACTTGCTTGTTCCACCAGCCCCTTCAGCCCAATTCTAAGAATCAGATGTGGCCCACTCCTTCCCTGTAGTTCCTTTGCCCTCCTCCTTTCCTGCCTGTAATGCCAGGGTGGCTTTTAAAACAAATGAGAATGGCACTCAAAAAGCAAAATGAATTCACTTAGCTCTGTGCTCCCTTCTCCCTTGCTGTTATTTATTTTTGTGTATTTCACTAGAAGCAGCATTTGTCAACATGGCAGCAGAGAAGCCTCAAGCCAGGGAGAACTGTTTTTGTATAAAACAAATAACTTAAGCAGTGCAGGAACAATTTTGAGTAAAGCTGCCATATGAACGGCCACAAAGTGCAAAATGGTGAGCCCTTCCTTTGGCTACAGCAGCTGCTTCACCACCCAAAGAAACAAATACCTTAGAAGGGGAATAGCTAAATTGGCTATTTACACAGAAATTCAAAGAATTTCAATCACATGATCCAGCAACAGGCAAATTGGCATAGCCCACAGCTGAAAAGGTAAGAGGAGGGAAAGACGGTGGAGCCTGCAAGAACTAAGGGGGAAGAAGATGAAGAAATAAAACAGTGATAGCTAAAGTGTATGGGATTCTTTTTGAGATGTTCTAAAATTGTGGTGATAGCTACACACATGTATCAATATTCCAGAATCCACTGAATTACACACTTGAAATCTGTGAATTGTGCTGTATGTGAATTTCATCTTATTAAGCTGTTTAAAAGGGGAAAGATGGGCAGTGGCTTTACAGGAATATGAGTTGGTAAATAAAAAATGCATCCTATTTACCCTCACTGACCTTTAGATGCCTGAAGTCTACCAGGCGCACCCCAATTTACTAAGCACTGGATGTATCACCTCGTTTAATCTTGACAACCAACTCTTCAGATAATACTCCCCATATACATGTAGGGAATGTGGAGCTCAGAGACAACTATAAGTCAGGAAGTTCTCACCAAGGCCCTCACTCTCTCAATATCACCCCACAGCTTCCCTGGTCAGGTAATCTCACCACTGGAAAACCGGGTATTTATGCCTAGTAGTTTATTTTTTTCTAAAGAACTAAACTTACCCCTATGCAAATTATTTTATTGAAACTAATCTTGTCACAAGAGCTTTATAATACATTCACTATTTCCCTCTAATATTAAAATGATACCCAAAACAAGCTTGTTCTTTTTGAAGACACAATTTTCTCTAAGAACCTCATTCACTCTACATACAGGGTGGGGCAAAAATAGTAAACTTTGCAGTCATTCATATGGAAAATAATGCAATACTTAATCAATAATAATACAACAACAAACTTTGTCTTCTGTGCACTCACAACTGTAGACCTACTTTTGCCCCACTCTGTGCAGTGTCACCCTAAGTGTCATCCAGGATTGTTGCGGCTGCTTATCTGCCCCAAGTGCCATTCTTTTATCTTAATAGCTATTAATGTCTTTTCCCCCTGCAGTCAATGAGAGTTCTTTGTAATTGTCTGTGAATATCAGAATATAAAACTTTTCTTTTAGTCCCTACATAAGGAGATTAAATAAGGAAGCAATCGAAGAGAGCTTCACCAGTCACTGTTACTATGGAAATAAAGTTCCAGAGCTTTGTGACAGCTATTCATCAATCAATTTTTTTTTAACTTTATAACCAGGTTTTCAAACGATGGGGTTGCCATATATTTGACAACTAAGACTTTACAACAATAATGATGATTACTATTATACCTGACTTTTATGTAATACTTTTAATTTTTGCAAACCATCAGACTACACTAGTTCTTTTAAAAATCAGAGATGAGGTCTCCTCACACACCTACTTTCCCACCTACTTCATTCCTTTGCACAGATGCCTTACCTAAGAAAGTTTTAACCTAACAGTGCATGAGATAAGGAATCTAAAACGCCAAGCAGAGAAGGCTGTTTTTAAAGGGAACATGATCTCTACCTCCCAAGCTGGATCTAGAGGATAAGAATCTTATCCACACAACATTCAGTAACTCAAATGTCATATTAGAAATGCCATTCTTATAAGGTACTCAAGCTTCATATTAGAAAAATCCATTCTTATGAGGAACTATAAAGAAAAATTCAACAAATAGATTCTGTATAGATTGAATTTGGCTTTCAACTCTTTTTAACTAGGAAAGAAAACTAACAATACTAAGTCATCAATATTCTACTTGGTGCAGAAACCCTGTGAATCTGCATGTTTCATCCCCACTTTACAGAGGAAAAAGTGGCCTAATAGTGATTTAGAAACTTAAGCAAATTCATATTCTCTCTCTCATATGTGTGTGTGTGTGCAAAGACACACATATATGAATGAGGGGTGGCCCTAAAAAAACAAAAAGGAATTATTTGGAGATCAGGCCCCTTGTCCCCTTGTAGTACAGGCTTCTCCCGCTAAATAGAAAGGAACGCATCTGTATCAATGTACCAACTGGCATTATTGTGAGAGGCTGTGTTCAGCTTCAGTGAACTCTTTGTGAAGATTATTTCAAAAAAAGAATGAGCACACGGTTGTTCATTTCATGATGGGTGGTTAACCAGCACACCTGCCCACACCACATTGAGTGTACAGCAGTTTTTGACCAAAATCACCTTGACCCCTATGCCCCACCCTCCGTATTCACCATCTCTCCCCGAGTGACTTTTTTTGTTTCCCCAGATGAAAAAGTCCTCAAAGTGAAACATTTTGTCAAGGTGGAAGAGGTGAAACAAAAAAATGGCAGAAGCACTAAAAGGCATCAAAATAGATGATTTCAAAAACTGTTTTGAGCAGTGGAAAAAAACATTGATAGGTGTATTACATCAAGTAGAGAGTACTTTGAAAATGAGTAAAATTGAAACATGTAAAAATAAATATACAGTTTTTAAAAAAAAATTCCAGATTTTGGGGGTTCCCCTCTCCTGTGTGTGTGTGTGTGTGTGTGTGTGTGTGTGTACTTGTATATATTTCTTAATGACAGGGGTCACATTTCAACCTGAGTCTGTGTGAAAGCCAATCTACTACTCGAAGGCAGCACGCATAGTGGTAAACCTCAGATACTGAAGCCAGACAGACCTAAATTTGAAATCCATCTTTGCTACCTGCTTTGCTACATGCTACAGTAAGTCACTACCCTGTGTATAAAATAGGACTAACAATATCTTGCAGGTCATCCTGAAAACAAAACAAGATCATATTTATAATTCCTACAGTCCAGAGTTTACATTCAACAAATTATTCATGTTTTGTTTCTATCACATCACTGTATACTTAAAGACCATATAATAATAACTAGCCTTTACTGAGAACTTACTATGTACAGGCACCATTTTAAATGCCTTCTCCAAGGTCACAACACAATGGCAGAGTTGGGATTCAAACCTAGGCATTTTGACAGACAGAGCCATGGCTCCTACCCACTAGTTTCTAAGGCAGAAATACAGAAAGTTAACTTTGCAGGTAACAGAATATAAGTTCCCATTCTGTATAGCAATTGTTCCTGGTCCTTGGACTAGCTTCATGAGCATCACCTAGGAACAGGAAGGCACAAAAGAAAGGATACAAATTCTTGGGCCCTGCCACTAACCTTCTGAGTCAGAGACGGTGGTCCAGCATCCTGTATTTTAATAAGTGCATTACAATCACCTGGAGGACTTGTTAAAATACAAATTGCTGGGACCCAGGCAATATAAGGCATACGCATAGGCTTCTGCCACAGATAAAGAAATGTAAGAATGCTTGAACATAAAAATGCCAACAATATCTGCCTCTTCTATTCAACTCTAGTCCCGAGGGTACAGATTTGCAGTGGCTAAAGTTGGTGCTGTATATCCATCATCTGAAGATTTGTATTTGCTGGAGACTTCCAGCCAAGATGGAGGCATAGGTAGACACACTGTGACTCCTCGCACAACCAAAAGAGGAAAAACAACAATTTAAAAAACAAAAACAGCCAGATCTGACAGAAAACTGAACTGAGTGGAAGTCCGACAACCAAGGAGTTAAAGAAGAGACGTTCATCCAGACCGGTAAGTGGGACAGAGCCAGGCAGGGAGCGCTTGGCAAAACGCGGTTTGTGGAGTGGCACTGGCAACACTCCAGCTGCCTGGGGAGGCCCGTGGTGGGCGGGCCTGGCCAAAATGTGGCGGGCGCACTTGGCCAAACCGGGACTGAGACTGGTGGACTGGGTGGTCCCTCATTCTCACCCAGATAAACCAGGAGGAAAGGCTGGGGAGCAGAACAGACCACGCGGCCCACCAATTCAGGGAAATAAAGCCTTAAACCACCGACTGAAAATACCTGTGGGGGTTGAGGCGGCAGTGGGAGGAACTCCCCGCCTCATAGGAGAGTTCGTTGGGGAGACCCACAGGGACTTGGAACCATGCAGGCCATTCCACTCACCCTGGAGCCAGCAAAGAAGGGCCCAACTTGCTTGTGGGTAGCTGAGGAAGTGTGGAGAACAGAGCAAGCGCCATTGTTCTCTCAGTCCCCGCCCCCACAGACAGCGTCACAACAGAATGACGTGGGTTACCCCGCCCTGGTGAATACATAAGGCTCCGCCCCTTAAAGTAACAGGCGCACCGAGAAAATAAAATGGCCCAAATGAAAGAACACATCAAAGCTCCAGAAAAAATACAACTAAGTGACAAAGAGATAGCCAACCTATCAGATGCATGGTTCAAAGCATTGATAATCAGGATGCTCACAGGATTCGAAGAAAGATTGTTGCAATTACTTGAACAAATGAAGAATAATATAAAGGAAATGAGGGGAAATCTGTAGGGAACCAATAGGGGTGAGAAGGAAACTGGGACTCAAATCAATGGAGTGGACCAGCAGAAAGAAAACAACATCCAACCAGAAAAGAATGAAGAAACAAGAATTCAAAAAAAATGGGGAGAGGCTCAGGAACCTCCAGGACATCTTTAAATGTCCCAACATCCGAGTCATAGGGGTGCCAGAAGGAGAAGAGGAAGACCAAGGGATTGAAAACTTATTTGAACAAATCATGAAGGAGAACTTCCCCAAGCTGGTGAAGGAAATAGATTTTCAGGAAGTCCAGGAAGCTCAGAGAGTCCCAAAGAACTTGGACCCAAAGAGGAACACACCAAGGCACATCATAATTACATTACCCAAGATTAAAAATAAGGAGAAAATCTTAGAAGCAACAAGAGAAAAGGAGACAATCACCTACAAAGGAATTCCCACAAGACTGTCAGCTGATTTCTCAAAAGAGACCTTACAGGCAAGAAGAGGCTGGAGAGAAATATTCCAAGTCATGAAAGGCAAGGACCTACATCCAAGAATACTCTATCCAGCAAAGCCATCATTTAGAATGGAAGGGCAGATAAAGTGCTTCTCAGACAAGGTCAAGTTCAAGGAGTTCATCATCACCCAGCCTTTATTATATGAAATGTTAAAGGGATTTATATAAGGCATGGAGTGATATCAACAGGGGAGTGGTAGGGGGAGAGAGGGGGAAAAGGTGCAGAGAATAAGTAGTATAAATGGTAGGTAGAAAACAGACAGGGGGAGGTTAAGAATAGTATAGGAAATGTAAAAGACAAAGAACTTACGTGTATGACTACGGACAAAAACTAAAGGGCAGGGAATGGGGCGGTGGGGAGGAGGGGAAGAAAGAGGGGGAAATGGGACAACTGTAATAGCACAATTAATAAAATATATTTAAAAAAAGAAAGATTTGTATTTGCCTCATAAATTCCATTCGGAACCAAGCAGTCAATTCAATAGTCCCCCATCTCACCAGCAAAAGCCGAAGACCTCACAGTACCTAAAAGGCCCTATATGATCCATGACATTTCATCATCCATCCTGCTACCAACCTCTCCCTGAATTATTTTCCTATTTCTCTGTTCCACTTCTACCTCCCACTCTGCATCCTTGCTGCTCCTCAAATATGGCAAAAAGTACCCACTTAGGACACTTGTGCTTAGCAGTCTCTCTTCTTGGACTGACAGTCTTCTAGGAAATAGTTCACAGCTCATCTCCTTTCCTTGTCAAGTCTTTTCATAAACGTCAATTTAGAGAGGTCTTTCCTGACTCCAAACTCCATCCCAGTGCATACTTATTCCCAAACCCTAAATTATTTTTCTTCATAGAATGTATCTCCACCAGATGTACCAAGCATTTACTTGTATATCTGCTTGTGGCTTGTTCATCTCAAGTAAAAAGTAAGTTTCATGAGGGCAGAGACTGTTTTTGTTTGTTGCTATGTTGTCAAAGCTAAGAGGAGAGCCAGATACCCATTAAGCATCCCAACAATATGTTCAATGAATGAATAAATGGGAAAACACAGTTAACCCCAATGACTATTCCAAAGAGCCAAATGCCTTTTACTAAAATGTTGATGCATGGACTGTTTGTATCTTTTTACTACCAGTAACACAATTGGGCAACACAACTTCCAAACATAATACTCAAAATCCCATTTCTTCGAAGAAATGACATTTATCATGCAAAGAGCAAGATTACTTTCTAAGCCCACACAAATATTACTTCCCCCAAACATAATTTCTAATGTACAGACAGTTCCAAAATATAATCTATATTGGAATTTGCATAAAACTCAACAGACCTGCAACAAGATATTAAATTTTAAATTTGCATGCAAGAATGACCAAGTAATATTAGTTTAGCCAACGAGGTGTCTGTAAACTTGAGAGTTTGCAGATGTAATAAGAAGAAAAATTGTACACTTCAATGAAAGCAAGGTGATTAAAATGATCTGATGTAGTCATAACGGTGCAAGAGAAGCAAAGTACGTTTCAAATTTCATAACCTGGGCTCTGATAACATAGGATGAGATTCACTACTCCAGAATAGGGTAATGGAACATAACAGAATCAGTTACAACTATAAAAAACAGTACCAGGTGACAAAGGTAAACAACCTAAGAGTTTCAATGTACCTATCTGGCCCTACATTTCCTGAATAACCCTTGAATCAAGGAGATACATAACCAGCAATGACTGATAGCAAAACAGTAATGTTACTAATCTCACCAGGTGTACAGCCCAATCCATGCACTGTGCATGCATCTATTTGCAGGTGTGTGTGAATAGTAAGAGTTTCCTGCTCCCTAAAACACTGAAATGCAAAAGTTAATTGCTCAGTGACCTGTTTTGAAATAACTAAGGTGATGGGACTAAGAAGAGAAGCTGTTTAAGGACTGGACATCAGGGGGCCCAAGACTATACTCTCAAAAAGTAGCCAAATTCAGTGCAGCACTTTGCAAAAAGCTTTCCATAAGAAGAACGCAGGCACTCCTCAAAGGCCAACAGCCAAAAAGGGACTGTTTGACCTTTCTGAGGAGCCTGTTTACCTTGTTTTAGTCAGTCTTTTATGGGGATTCTAAACAGTACCTTATTTGAAAAAGTGTACTAGTGTTCTCTTTTCTTTTGGGGGGGTGTTTTATTTTATAAAAAGATACTGGTATTCTCAAAGTGTGAAAGTCACTACTAATCTAATGAAATGGATTCTATTGAGAAGTCAGGAGATGAACAATCAAATGCTAATCAAAGTATGGTGACCTTCTGGCCATGTGACTTTGGTCTACTCCACCTCTCTAAACCCCTCATCATCAGTAATCTCTATTCCTAGATATTTACTCAGGAAAGAATTATACATAAATGTTCAGTGCGGTTTTATTCATACGTCCCAAATAGGAAACAATCCAAAATCCATCAACAGGAAAATGATTAAACACATTCCAGTATATCCATACAATGGGACACCATGCAGCAATAAAAAGGACCAGACCTTTGATAAACACCAACAATGTGAATCAGCCTCAAAATAATTATGCTGAGTGAAAGAAGCCAGACATTATAGAGTACATATATAATTCCATTTACATAAAACTCTAAAAACAAAACACTAATCTATGAGTGCTATAGTATAAAAATAGGGGTATTAACTTGTGGGGTGAAAGAAATATTCTGTAATTGATTATGGTAATGATTACAGTTCTGAGCTCACAGAATTCCATACTTAAAATGGACACATTTTACTGTATGTAAAAATAAAGTTGAAAAATGCATACACTACATAACTCATGACAATATTTTTAAAAAAGAGATAAGTGATATGTGGAAGCATAATACACATGCACTGGGGATTAAATAGGTAAAGGGCAAAGCCATAGCAAACAACACATTTTTAATTCCAAAATCCAATAGTAAAGCACAGAAGGCAGTCCCAGCTACTAACAACAATGATAAATGCTAAAGTATTGGCATCTCCTTTGTGCCAGAAATTTAAGATCTTCACATATATCAACTCGTCAACTCAACTAGTCCTCACAACAATCCTATGAGGAAGGTATTATTATTTCTATATTACAGATGAAGAAACAGAGAGGTCAGGTAATTTGCTCAAAGCCACAAGAAAAGCTAGAACATACATATTTTGGATAAGTAAAAGAGAGCCTTACAGATAGCAAAGTAGTGGCCTGGAAAGATTTTCCCATCTAATGACAAGTAAATACAAAACTGCTGCCTCCAAGTCAGAGCTACCAGTGTGCAGAAGACCTTCCCAGTCAGCAGAGTAGAGAGCTGGACAAGAGACACATTTTCTTTTCATGGATTTGGAGAATAGCAAATAAAAACAGAGGCAGCTAGAACAGAAAAAAAGTTGATAGCATCTGTACATTAAAGTAATAGAAGTGGTTCAGAGGCAACAAGTAACTAACAATTAACCACTTAACATGTGAGGCTTTACTGAGTTTTAAATATATCCTCATGCAACTTTCACAGCATCCCTGAGAAACAGGAAATATGATGATGACCATTTATACAAGAAGAAACTGAGTCTTATGCAGATGTACCTGCAAAAGGTACATATAACTAGCAAGTGACAGAACCCACAGTTGAATCAAAGTTTATCTATCTCAAAGTTACTAACATTGCTTAAATCTACTCCCGTCCCAATCTCAGTGTAATCATAGTGTTAAGGAAATATATAACATGGAAAACAAACAATGACGTATGGACATCCAACTACACCTCAATTGTCTCCAATAGTTGCAATATTTTTTGAGACTCTAATAGCTGCTGAACTTAAGCACATATTCCAGGAATGGAAATAAGGACTATAAATACGAACTCGGGTAATCTTCACCATAGTCCTAACAAGGTGAAATAAAGAACAAGTTTCCACTAAGAACCATGTACCCAGACAGTCTTTTAAAATGAAGGGCAAAATAAAGACATTTTAGATCAAGTTAAAAAAGAAAGAAAGAAAGCATTTACTATTAATAGAGACTTACTAAAGGAAATTAAGGAATGGTAAACAAAGAAACGGGTAAGCATAGCTAAAACTAAAATGTCACCTGTAAAAAAAAGGCCAATTTGTATACTTAAAAAAAGACAAAACTAAAATATTAGACTTGGTTGGGAATAGGAAGGTGATGAGAGTTAACAGGTGATCACTTGCATTGTCCAAGAGAGTTAAGACATGGATTAATTTAGATATAAGGTATATGCAGTTTTATTTCAAGGATATTTATTAAAAACATACATTGTTGATCTTCAAAACCAAATCAGAGTGCAGTGGAGGGAGGGAAGTGTCAGTGCCATAACTGAATCCAGGATGCTAAGCTCCCAAGCCCATTTATAAATTACTAGCAGCACATCGCACAACGTTAGCTCTCAGGGAATCACACATGAGTCATTAAGAAACAAGCCTATGCTCCTGCTTATCATCTTTTCCCAAAGCACGTGAAGACTTAACATTCAGGTGCTCACTGGATCCATTTGATGAGAAGTTACCACCAAAGGCTACACTCCATCTACTGTATTCATTTTTGGCCTGTGCCTAGGAAACCTTTTCAAGCAGGAGGGCAACTTAAAGAAATGCTAACTAAAATGGGCATTGTTTAATAGCTAGAACTTTCCAAGCCCATCACTGTGTTCCTCACACCAGAGGAGCAGCAATAACTTTACACATGGACTCTATGCAAACCTCTCCTGTTGAAGACAGTTTTGACTAAAACATGAATTATGTTAAGGAACTTTAATTATGTTTCACAATTGTATCTTCCTTTCTTTCAATTGCCCAAAATTTCAACTGCAGTGCCTCAGAAGTAGATTAAATAAAGATAAGCTCTTGTCAATCAGAGCTGGCTTTTCTCCCCTGCTTCACATGGTTACTAGTTGCAAATGCTGCCAATCAAGAAAAAGCCTGCACATCAGCTGTCATTCATTCCTGTCTAACTGATGCTGGTCAAACTTCATTATGAACAGTATCCTGATCAAAAGCTACAGCCAATCATGTACACATAATATCGAAGAAGCATCTGGTCTTGTCTAGCTAGTATCTGGCACAATTCCCACTCCTGGAAGATGCAAGCAGGGCCAGCCACACCTCCCCAGGGCCGCAAAGGCAGCTAGTCATGTCTCTGGCACTTTTCAGGTTGCTGTAAACTACATGTCTTCTGTTGATTTCGCTCCCACTTCATTAGCTTATTGAAGGTAGTCGCACACATTATTAAGTCTTCCTAGCCATGAAGACAACTGGGAGTTTAGCAGTCTTCTTGTTCATTAGCTGGTTATGCCACTAAGGGACTGAAGCCAAGCTGCTTAGTTGTTTCTGATCCTCCAAACAGCAGGTTCAATCCTCCCCTAAACATACACACACACACAACAGTCACCTTTCTACACACCACCACAGTATCCACACGTTCTCAAAACAGACCACATACACTAAACTGCATCAATACTAAAGAATTAGTATAAATCAGATAGTAAAAGCCTCAAAGATCCAATTCTTTCAACTTGAATGCTTATTTTCAAATGTGTCAGCATTATGCTTTTGTTAATGACATTTACTTAAATGGAAGAGAACGAAAGGATTAAAAAATAATACAGCCCTTTAAACACTTAACAAAACAATAAAATAGAAACTGGGTAGAATCCGACTGAGGTGGTTTGGATGGTTATTTTGTTTTGAACTTGCAAACTCTTTATTCCCTGCTTGGACTATCCCGTTGTCCCCGCTGTCAAGTTCAAAAAGCTATACACCCCAGATACTTCGTGCCAGTCGTGCTCTGGAACCCCAGATGTGTGTACCCACATCAGGAACCTGGCTGTGTCAACATGCAGGTGTGGAATGACTCAGAGGTGGGCCAGTCATACCAGAAAACGTATTTGCCTGGGTTCAGAGTGAATCAGAAGTTCAGTTATTAGTAACAGAAGTGGTTATTTAAATGTATGATTTCATCCTAATTAAAACTAATGGGGTAAAGAATTTGCATTTAGCTGCCTAGTAAATAGCTCTCAGTTGTTTCACTTTTAATATCTGAAGGGGAATAACAAGGTAAGGTTTTCAGGGCAAGAGAAGAGAGAGGTGAAGCTGGTGAGGTGCTATCCCACCCACCCACTTACCACCTCCCAAGATCATAAGCTTGGTTTTACACCATATTCCTTTCACTTAGTGGTTTTTAACAACCTCCATCCATCCAACCCCCTAGGCCAGAACCTAATGAAACATTCCATCTTAGAAAGCTTAACAGTCCAGTACACCTAACAAAACCACCCAGAGACACCAGAGAGCATCCTGTACGCACATTAATAATTGCAGTATACCTGATTAGGAGAATGCAAAATAAGAAGCCATTAATAGCAGCCCTCATCTCCCTCCTCCACACTGATTATCAAAAGAACAGCAGCAGCTGAATCACAGTTAAATCCTATTCACAAGGGACCTGGGGCAACAAAGAGGAAAAAAACTGTTAGAGTGCTTCTCTGGGGAAGCTGCTTCAAGTCACTTTGATTCTTCTGTCAGTCATGCCTGGCACAAACCAATAAGCATGCATAACGCAAGGAAAGACTAGATTCCATTCTTTCCCTCCCTCTGCTTAGAATAGTGTACCCAGCATACTCAATTGCCCTGCCAACCAAATTGCTATTTGCAAGGCCTCCAAAGGAACTCCTAGCATCCAGATACACAGAAGCTTAAATGTTTACCCTAAGAGCACAAGCCATGTCAGCCAGAAGACTGAAATGCTGGCCTCAGGATGGCCACCGTGTATTCTCAGAAGAGTAAACTAACCAGGTGACTTTAAAAAAATGTTTTATTCTGTAAACAAATATTCTGTGCCTCAGTTTCTTTATCTGTAGCACACTTGTTCCCTGGGGTTATTGTGTGAATCAAAGGAATTAATTCACATAAAGTACTAGGGAAAATGCCTAATGAGTAAATGTGCTAGCTTCCTTGCTGGATTCCTCCCCCTTCCCCCACTCTCCTTCCCTAGGCTTCCTTTCCATACACCCTCTCCCTCTTCATTCTCCTTCTCCCTCCTCCCCTCCCTCCCTCTAGTCCTCTTCAAGTGAAGGAAAGAAGGTAGGAGAAGGAGAGAGAAGAGATGAAAAGAAGGAGGGGAAAGAAGGAGAGAGAAAAGAAGAAAAAAAAATAGCTGAATCAAAGTACGTGGTTTAGATATACAGATAAAGAACCTAACAGCCAACCTCATCCCTGCCTCCTGAATTGAACTTTTTTGCCCAACCTCAGACCTGCAGGGGACAATAGCCTCTCCCTTTCCCAGGCACAGCTTTCCCCTCCTGGCCGAGCAGACGGTGTAAAAACCAGAATTGCCCTTTGCTGCAAGGAACCTCTGCAAAAAAACCATTAAAAGTTGCCAACAGACATAAAAAGATGTTCAACATCACTAATCATCAGAGAAATGCAAATTAAAACTACAATGAGATATCACCTCACACCTGTCAGAATGGCTATCATCAATAAATCAACAAACAACAAGTAATGGCAAGAATGTGGAGAAAAGGAAACTCTTGTGCACTGTTGGTGGGAATGCAGACTGGTGCAGCCACTGTAGAAAGCAGTATGAAGTTTCCTTAAAAAATTAAAAATGGAACTAACTGCCTTATGGCCCAGCAATTCTACGAATATATCCAGTGAAAACTAAAACACTAATTTGAACGAATATATGCACCCGTATGTTCACTGCCATGTTATTTACAATAGCCAAGATTTGGAAGCAGCCCAAGTGTCCATCAGTAAATGAATGGATAAAAAAGCTGTGGTACATTTACACAATGGAATACTAACAGAAATTAAAAAAAAAAAGAATATCTTATCTTTTTTAATAGCATGGATGGACCTGGAGAGTATTAGACTAAGTGAAATAAGCCAGTCAGAGAAAGACAAAAACCATATAATTTCACTGATGGGTGGAATCTAATGAACAAAATAAACTAACAAAACAGAAACAGACTCAGATACAGAGAATAGGCTGACAGCTGTCAGCAGAGGAGAGTTGGGGGCTAGATGAAAAAGGTGCAGGGACTAAGCAAAGAAAAAACTCACAGATACAGACAACAGTATAGTGATTACCAGAGGGAAAGGGGGGTTGGGGCGTAGAAGAGGGTATGGGGAGTGGTAAATGGTGATGGAAGGAGACTTGACTTTGGGTGGTGAACACATAATACAATATACAGATGATGTATTATAGAATTGCACACCTGAAACCTATATAATTTTATTAACCAAAGTCACCCCAATAAATTCAATAAAACTTTTTTTTAAGTTTTCTATAAGCCCAGTATTTTGAGATTTGGTGAGGGATCTGTGGATTCCCAAACTTTCTGCAATGAAAATGAATTTGCTGGTAGAGGGCCAGTGTTTCCAAGTTGACTTGGCAGAATATACCGAATTAGGATGTTCTCTCAATGTAATTAGGGATGCAATGTCAATGAGCAGTTTAGCTATCGACAGTACCTGTTGCAATTCAATTTTAAATGTCAATGACTTGTTTGGGTTCACTGTAACAAGGCTTTTTATATATGACAAGTAAGCATCATAGAACAACAGGATGGATGATGAAAACAAGAGAGTGAAGGAAATCAATAGGCACTGTATAAGGAGCTGCCTGTCAAATATCCCTGCCCTGACTGTGCCTTGAGCAAGGCAAGCTGTTTCTCCCCTAAGCAGGCTGTGGATTCAGGGAGTATGTCACTGTCACCCACCTTCTCAACTGATCCCCACTGTTCTTAATGAAATATGGGTAGAAGGAGCAGGCAAGGATTAAAAGATAGGTGAGCTTGAACAAGTTAGGTGACCTTAAGCAAGTTATTTAACCTCTCTTCACCTTAATTTCTTCATCTATAAAGTTAGGATAACTGTGAGGACTACATAAATAAACACAGCACTTAGCACAGAACCTGGTACCTTAATAACAGCTCAATAAATGTTAGCCTCTTGGTGTTATTCAACCAAGTTAAATGGTTAGTATTACTTAAAACAGTAAAAAGAAAAACTTAACTCATTATAGAAAGGTGTTACAAATTCAAATATCTATGCAGGACCTTGAGTAAAGCTGCTCACCCCAGAAAAAACTGAGAAGGAACAGCAGGCTGCAGCAGAGAAGAAACCCCAGCCCTTCCTAGCACAGGCAGCTCTCAGCACCAATGGGAGCTCCACGTGGGGCATGGCCTACTGCTGCCAGACCTTTTGATTTTCCAAGAATAACGCCCAATCTGCATTTTTTACGTGAAATCTCCTGGCTTTTAATGTTTCCTAAACACCAGACAAGCCAAATGAACCCTACCTGTGGCTGGAGTGGGCTCATGGACTGAAGTCTGAGGATCTCTCCTATCCAAAATAACCAACAGGACCTTCCTGGGAAAAATCCACCAAAAAATTTCCATGTAGGTGAAGATTTACTAGAGCTCAAACCACAGAAGGCCCAAAAAAAGTCTAGAGTGTTCTCTAAATTACAGGACAAGAAGCGGCTGGGCCTGCAGCAGGAGCTCCCTTTCTGACTTACAGCCTGCTCACTGAGAGGGGAAGTGGGTAATTTGTGAGTTGCAAAGGTGATACAAAATGCTAATTAGCTTTAAGCTGACACTGGATAATACAAGAAAATTTACATCTCTAAAATAATTCAAATGCTTTTCATGGATAATAGCAGGCAAGGATAAGGATAAAGATAAAGTGATAATATTTCGGAGTCATAGAAAATATCCCAATTAATCTAGGCCATAAATCTACAACAAATTCTTACCTCCCTCTGAGAACACAAACATACCACAACTGAAAATCACAGGATATATCCAAGGGAATATCAGCTTTCCCAATTCATGTGCCTAGGAAATTTCACTCTGTTTCTCACATGACTTTGGTTTACCACAGCATCCTTGGTGTCCTCATTCCCCTTTGCCAAATATGGATTGGAAAAGAGAAGATGAGAGCCAAGAAGTGAGGATGAATGGCCCAGTGGGAGGAAGGAGCC
Source organism: Micronycteris hirsuta (assembly GCA_004026765.1). Taxonomy (NCBI): domain Eukaryota; kingdom Metazoa; phylum Chordata; class Mammalia; order Chiroptera; family Phyllostomidae; genus Micronycteris; species Micronycteris hirsuta. Next base: position 64,225 of record PVJI01002593.1, read on the forward strand.
TGGATTACTAAAGAGATGGGTGGTTAAATGATAATTCACCAGAACAAAAGGGAAAAATAGGGTTCACAAAGTACCATCTTAGACAATTTTCACCTTCATCAACAAAGGCACATATTTAACAAATAGTCGCTGAGTACCCACTAATGCCAAGTGCTGTTCTAAGTGCTGAAATGCAGCACTAAAGACAATAAAGTCCCTCATTCACAGAGCTTGCTTACATCCTTCGGTCACCCATGCTGCGGGTATAGATTTAATCTTCATAGACTTTCTAGGTCATAAAGGATCTTAGAAATCTTCTCATTCAGCACTGGATGTGAGATACAAATTTCTTTTAGAGCTTTCATTTAACCAATATTTCCCTAAGCCCTGCCCTCTGAGCCAGACTCCTATACTAGCTATCTATAGCAGTGAACCATGTAAGACCCAAACCTTATGGAGCTCACAAACTCTATACTGGGGGTCTGCACTGCCACCTCCACTAAACAAAACTCACCACACTGCTGTGATGTTTGCAGCCATTTCTAGGGATCCCCAGGCTTCTAGTTAAGGGTCCTACTAGCTTCAGGAAGAAAAGAGGCTAAATTTGCTCATGACCCTCAGTCTGCTTCCACCTGAGCAGCTGTGTTCTTCTTTATTAACTGGTAGTCTAAATCAGATTTCTCTAGGGAAAAAAAAAATAGGTCCATGGACTGCAAATAATTAGAAGGTAAAGCAGTATCTCATGAAGGTTGTCCACTGGTATCCTCCATTACACTGTGTCCATCCCCCACAATGTCCACTGCTAGTCCCAGGTCTGCTCTCTGGAAACATCAGAAATGTGATCCCTCCTTCATAGGACAACTGCGCACGCCTTTGAAGAGAGCACATGGGTTACCTCCTTTCATCCCCAGGCCTGACATCCTAGTTACATCATCACAATGACAGATATGGGTCACCCACCCATCCAGTTGCCTGATCATTCTTCTGCAATTACTGATGCAAAACTATGTACTAGAGTATCTGTTTTGGCACTGGTGTTTTCCGACAAAGAAGTTTTTGCAAAATGTTCCATTTAGGACATCCCCTCACAAAAATCATAACAGCTCAAAAACTTGACAACAGAGAGGAAAAAAGTATCCCTACAAATTGTCCACAGAAACCTGGAAGTTTTGAAGAACACAGTGGAGTTGCCAGAGTTATCAAATGTGCTGGTGATCATAAGAATCAGACTCCTGGGACCTATCCCAAAGCTACTGAATCAGACTTTCTAGGAGTAAGTGCTTAAAAATATGTATTGTTAATAAATGCCCCATATGGTTCTAATTTATTACATAAATATTTTATCACAAATATATCTATGAAACCAATAGACTGAAATAGTACAGAAAAACAATACTTAACACCTGTAGATTTCATAAAATAAAAGGAAGATTTTTATGGTTGCTTCCTCTCATTTTATTATATTGGTTTCTATTTCTCGTTCTTAAACCTGTCCCTGCCCTGACCTGTGTGGTTCAGATGCTTGGGCACTGCCCCACCAAAGCAAAAGGCTGCTGGTTTGACTCCCAGTCAGGGCACATGCCTGGGTTGCAGGTTTGGTCCCCAGTTGGGATGCATGAGAGAGGGAACCAATCAATGTTCCTCTCTCACAGTGATGTTTCCCTCCCTCCCTTTCTCCCTCCTTCCCCTCTCTAAAAATAAACAAACAAACAAACCTGTCCCTAATTCCCTCTGTCCCTAGTCCCACTGATCCATGTACAGTCTGGTTAATATAACACATTGGATACTCTTGTATTGAAGCTAAGTTAGAAAAATTATGGTGACAGACAGACTCTCCACTAAGAAGACCTCAATTTATATAAAATATCTTTTCAGAGCCCTTACAATCTTACTCGCCATCTGTAACACAAAAAAGAATCCTGGAATTAGTGGCGCTAAGTGGTTATATAGCAACAGATACTGCAGAGATTAAAAAAAAGGAAAAAAAGTTTCTATCTTGCACTTGAGAAAATCAGTTTAACCCTATCCCCTCAATATGTAAGTGCTTAGACATTACAGGATAAAAAAATACTAAAATGTGTATCTTGGTAGCAATCATATATGTGAAAGCCAGACTTCTCCAACCATGGCTTATAATAGGAGTCCCACTGACTACCCCTTCACCCTGACCCTCATCCCTAGTGATTCAAACTCCAATGAGAAAACAGAACTTCATTTATTTACTCTGACGCATCTTAAAAAAAAAGTCCCCAAGCACCAGAAGAGAAAGACTCTTTTTTTCTTTACCTGAGACACTTAAAAAAAAAAAAGAGGAACAGAGAGTTATTATTGGCACTTGAGTCTACAGAAAAATGGCAGTTCTTCAACCCCCACACATGGAAGAGCTCTTCAATTTAAGCTGAAAATGGGAAATTAATTTTCAAGTCTCTGTCTAAGACACAGCTTTTAAAAAGGCATTAACCTACATTTGGAGATTAATGCAAATACAGCCATCTTGTTTTAGTGGGTACAATCCAACTTTTATTAAGACAAAGACAGATTCAGAGTAATTAAGAGCTTGTCCAATATCCAGAATTTTATGACTCTAAATATTAGCGGAGCTGGCATTCTTACCAGCTTCGCCTCAGAGCTATTGCATTATAAATCCTCGGTGGTAATGAAACACCAGCTAAAAAGAGGTTGAATAAGTTTCATTTAAAAACCAGCCTTCCCATGGAGAACTGCCCTGACTTTAATATAATGTATAGGCCCTCTCAGAACATTAATATTACTGGGAAAAAAGGTGAGTGGTTTGGGATTTTCTACTAAGGAACCCCCCAAAAGATAAACAAACTGAGGAAGTGTGTTTTAACAATGTTGAATGTTGAGGGATTCCCTGGTGCCAAAGTCTAGGAATGCCTTGCTGATTTGAGCAGTAAAGGACATATATACCCACCCTGGGCGTCCCACCCTGGGGATGTCAGTGCTAGTTTATCTGTGAGGCGCACTCTTAACACTGTGTACTATTTTTACAATGTAGCAGGGTCACAAATACAAAACTTCTAAAAGTTAACATCTCATTTTTAAAAATACCCCAATGGGGTACTTACCTAAAACTTTTAAATGGTGCCCCTGACTACTCCCTTCTCAGAGGAAGGTGTCACCATGTCAAACATCTTTCTATCAAGCAGATTAAAGGGACATTTATGGAATGTGACCAAAACACTAACAATTGGTCATCTTTTCAGATCTGACAAGATCAAAGACTCCTGAATACTAAGCTCCTAGTGCAAATTTATTCTGTACTTAAAAGACCTCCAAAGAGATAATCACGTAGGGACTATATCATAGCTTAATAAAGTTCCCTCTCTGTATGTTCATCAAATTTGCCACCCACTGACTAAAAAGGGGAATGCCAAAGATTCCTTTGCCCCAGCCCTCAAATAGTGATAATGTGAAGGAAACCTGTCTTGCTTACCCTGAAGGGGGGAAATGACACTTGACCCACATGCTGCACCTGAGCCAAAGCCAATTCCCCATATCCCTAAAGCATTAAAAAACTTGATGGAATTGATTAGATGAAAATACACCATATACTCCAAAATTAGCAAAAAGCTAGCTACTAAACACATCTCTATATTGTCAGAGACATCCTTAACTGGAAGTTAAACACCAAATCTATATTCAAAGAAGTAATATTCTGTCTTTCTCTGTCCACTAAGCATTCGCCCTTCATCCTTTTCCTAAAGGGATGAATTCTACAGAATAAGAACTGTTCCAGGAAAAAAAAAATTTTAATGGAGACATCGTGCTTTCTTTGACAATTCAAAGATACTGTCAGAATATAATAAACTATGTTTTAGGGGATTAACAAAGGTACCATTTTCCAAAATGAACAAAGGAATTTTTTATTAAATACATGTGATTTTTTTTCTCCCTAACATGACTTTATTCTTTATTCGAAAGAAAATGGATACCTAGTATTTGGGCCTTTTCTACTGAAAATGACCAAAACCAACATTTCAGCATTGTCACTTCTGAAAATGAAATTGGAAAGGAAAAAAATATACACCGAAAATACACAGGACACATGGAAATAATATCAAGGGTTTATCAGATAGGAATTCCATGGGAAACAAGGCTGATTCAGCCAAGAGTTTCCCATAGAGAGGCACTCCCTTGTTTGCCAATCATTGAATCTCCTCATGGGCACCTCAGAGATTGCACACCCCAAAATCCATATTAAATTATTAAAGATAAATTAACACTTCTAGATTAAATGCTTACTTCCTCGAGGTGGAGTGAAATCAATGAACCTGCTTGGAGCACCTACATGTAACTATGCCTAAGTAAGGTACAATCAATAACCAGCATAGCAGAGCCTGCATGACGACGGGCCCCCGAAGAGCAATTTTCACTTTTTAAATGAGCATATCTTGATACTACAGTTAAGAATTGGGCACACAATCTTCCCATAAGCTTCCAATCCCAGAAAATACATCGTTCTAAACACCAATAATTGTGCTGGGCACAGTGAGGTATGGAAAAAATATTGATACTTGTAATTTGCTATACAAGGGACTTCTTAATACATTGCTTAAAGTAACCTTCACAAGAAATTTGTTACTCATTTTACAGATGAGAAAAGGGTGGCTTTGGAAAGCCATAAATTTACTTGCCTAAGGTCACTTAAATAATAAACTGTAAAGCTAGAGTTCCAATACCAATGGATCTGGACTCTGTGGCCCAGTTCTGGGGACAGGGACAACAAAGTTGTATAAGATACAACCTTTGTACTCACGTAGAGTTTTAGAATTAAATTTTGATAAGAAGACACTGGCATGAAGCTACATGACAAATGCTAACTGAGCGCACACAGCTGTTCAAGTAGCTGAGAAGGAATAACCTCCTGAGGCAATGAATACAAAGCCCATGGAACATTTAAAAACCCATTCTGTACAAATCACTCAGATGCACAAATGTGAAACAGCATGTTAAAGAGCTCTGTAGGTCATAAATTTCCACAAATGTTAGCTGTCCATAAAGGCAGTAATGCCATCTATGCTTTACTTAGTATTTGCTATGGGTCAGGTACCATGTTGAACATTTCACATATATTTTCTCATTTAATTAAAGGATTCGTCAATATTATCCCCAGTTTATAACTGAGGAAACTAAGTTTAGAGAGGTTAAATTACTTATCTAAGTTCACATAAATGGCAAGTCTGTTAAACAAGTCTTTCTGTCAAAGCCCATGTTTTTAAACTGTTATCTGTATTGCCTCTGATGTTTCTACTTTCTGAAGTCATTTTAGTTAGACAAAGTCCTTATCAACTACTCAAATATGGTTCTCAAGCTGTAAGTTTCTGATGAACATCCTCAACTTGAAGGTTTTTATATATCCAGATCCCCAATGTCCTCAAGTAGAAGGGCTGTGCTTAATTTTGGGATTGGGGGGGAACCCCACATGGTCTCTAATTATTGAGAAAAATCCAAGGTAAAATAGTGCACACACATTAAGCAAAGGTTACAGCTACTTAGTATTTTAAACATTTCTAACTGAGGTTCTTAACAGTACTTAAGAGAAGGCTTAGTGCATTAAAAAATATTCTCTATACATCTGTTATTTTTATCCCAGCTTTATAAATGAGTGAATAGATTTACAGACATTACAGGAAACTGATACAGTGATTCTTGCTATTTCTCTTCCTTTCCCAAGACTTATAAACAACACAAGTTCATGGTTTAACCCACCTTTCCTCACTGCACTGTAGGTAAGAAAAGGGCACATAAATCAAGAAGAACTCAGATGGATCCAAGAAAATTAAATCATAAGAAATATTAAAGGATGAAAAACAGAATCAGTGTTAAGAACTCCCAAAGGATAACAAGTTTGTTTATCTTAAGGAAACACAGGAAGTCAAAAAAGAAAACATACAATATTCAATCTCATCAACTGCTTTGTGATGAAAACCCAAAATTAAAAAAAAAAAAAATTGGAAAAAGGATCCATGACAAATACTGCAAAGGATTACTACATATATAACACAAAAACTTCACATTAGCTAAGAAAAGATTCCAATCCACAAACCAACAAAAGGCAAACATAAATGGGGTTTAAACTTGCACAAAAGTAAAGGGAAAGTATAGCTTTTTTAGTGATACAGTTATAAAAAGAATCCTATAGCTTTTTAACCCTAAAAGTGTAAATAATGATAATTTTTAAATTCACCTTATATTGCTGATACTAGCATACAGGCAAATTGTACACTGATAAAACCCTTAAAACAAAAAGGCACCCTGTTACTATTCTACAACAGAGAATGTATTAAAAAAAGAAGGATGAAATCCTATATACAGGTAAGTTCTTTGTGCTGTAACAGCAGAAAATTGAAAACATCTAACATTAGAAGATATATTATAACACAATTTTATGTACTATTATGGAGTCATTAAATTATTAATTTTGAAGATAATATAGCAACACAGAAAATGGCTTTTAAATGTTAAACAAAATACAAAATTATTTCTTACTATCACACCACCATAAAAGTAATGCAGACATTACAGATAAATCCTAGAAATAAAGGTATAAAAATAAAAAAGGGGGGAGGTAGTGATTTCTAAAAGAGGGGTCTGTAGTCTATGAAATCTTTATCAAATCATTATTAAAAGAAGAGTGTGTGTTATTAAATATTGGGTTGGCCAAAAAGTTTGTTTAGTTTTTCCATAAGATGGCTCTAGTAGCATTAACTTCATTCAAAACAATTCTGTTAGACTGTATTTGACAGCTGTCATATCAGCGTGCATTTAATAAAAAACTTATCAAAACTGGTAAATTTTGTGGAGCTATTTTAATATTGAAGATGAAAGGAAATAAGCAATACTTTTGCCATATTATGTTTTATTATTTCAAGAAAGATAATGTGACTGCAGAAAGTGCTATGACTGATCAAACGTGTCAAAAGTGGTTTGTGAAGTTTCATGCTGAAGATCTCTCTTGCTGGACAATGCTCCAGAGTCAGGTAGACCAGCTGAAGTTGACAGTTATCAAATTGAGACATTAATTGAGAGAAATCAATATTGTACCATGCAGGAGATAGCCGACATACTCAAAATACCCAAGTCAATAAAGTTATTGGTGAAAATGAAAAATGTGTCTTTTATTTTACAGAAAGAATTAAATGAACTTTTTGGCCAACACAATACAACAGTAAATGAGAAAGAAAAGCAACTGTCCTCTCACCCTCTGCCCAGCTGTTTCCCTGCCTTTAAGGTGTGTGTGTGGGTGTATGTGTGTGTTAAAAGTCGCTAATATCAAAGCTTTCTTGTGTAAAGTATCTCACCTCTTGCAGAAAAATGAGGTTTGGAACTGGACATGGTATATATAAATTCTATTTTAAGTAAAAGATTATAACCAACATCACACACACACACACACACACACACACACACACACACACACAAATATAATCAATACTTGATTTTTCTGTGCACTGTACAGGACTTTCCATGCTGTTTTACTAGAAGAACATTCAAAAACCCAATGTTCACCTGAATGTTTTAACAATCCATAGCAGGTAGATACTGGTATTTTCTGGAGAGGATTTTCCATAATGCTGAGCAGAAAGTTGAGATTAAAGCTGCTAGCTTTGACTAAAATTAATTCTCTACAGCTGTTTAGGGAACTTGTACCTTGGAAAGAGGGACTCAGTTGACTAGAGTAGTCTCCCCAATCCATACGGAATATGTTCCAAGACCCCCACTGGATGTCTGAAATCAGAGACAATACCAAACTCTACATAATACTATATTTTTTCCTATACATACTTATCTATGATAAAGTGTTATGTAAAAATTAGGCACAATTTATGAATAAAGAAATTAACAAGGACTATAATAGAACAATTATAATAATATACTATAATAAAAGTTATATGAATATAGTCTCTCAAAATACCTTATTGCACTGTATGAGTACAGTTTAGGTACACTGGACAAAGGGCAATTCGCATCCAAGATGGAATGGCACAAGGTTTCACTACACTAGCAAACATACCATTTAAAACTTATGAACTGTTTATATCTGGAATTTTCCACTTAATATTTTCAGACTACAGTTGACCGTGGGTAACTGAAACTATGGAAAGTGAAACTGCAGATGCGTGGAGACTACTGTAGCTCCAACGTCTCTCTTCAACAAGGAAAAGTGTTTTGTTTTGTTTTGTTTTGTTTTGTTTTGTTTTAAATGCACAATCAAGCAAGTATCAGCTCACACCGTTTGTGTTCCAAATGAACAGCATCATTTTGGTTGAAGCTTTTTGGAGGCAGCAGTTCTGACAGAACTACCTGCCCAAGGGAAGAATGGATGAATCAATGCTGGCCTAAAGACATTAAAATTTTTAAAAAAGACAGAAAAACTTCACAAATTAAAAAACACATAATTATTTTAGAATGTGCCTACCCAGTTCATTATTATACAGATTTCACCAACATTTCCCTAATCCACAGCAAAGCTATTATCTACAATAACGCATTTACATGCATGCCTTACCAACCAAAGCATTTCTTTGATTTTAAATTACTTATTTTTAGGTTATCCTGAATAATTCGAGATGGTAGGCACACAGAGAAACACCTGAGCAACTGGACTTCGTGTCCCCTGGGAGAGAGAACTTTCCAACACCACACAGATTCTCACTACCCCCACCATCCTCTTTCAACTCTCCCTCTACATAAGCAGGGACAATTTCTTCCATTTGAAGGCCTACTTCAACTCCCACACATACACGTGTAATGTAATCCCCCGTAATCCACTACTGAATTTCTTTTTGAGTGTACCACATTACAACTCCATTAGTGCATTAGTTCTCAACCTTTGCTGTACTTGGAATAACCTAGGGAGTTTTAACAGATAAGATTCTGATTTGACTGCCCTGGAGTATGGCCTGGGTATCACAGGATTTTTGTAAACTATTCCAGATGTGTATATGTGTGCTTGTTTGTTTGTTTTTTAACAATCTGACAATTTGATTCTAAAATTTATATGGACAAGCAAAGGACCCAGAATAGTTAAAAACTATCTTGAAAAAGATCAAAGCGGGAGGATTCACACTAATGAATTTCAATACTTACAATAAAGCCAGAGTAATCAAGACAGTGTAGTACTGGGGTAAGGATAGACAAATATATCAATGGAGCAGAACAGAGAGTCCAGAAATAGACATAAGCAGAAATAAATTTAAACAGGCAACTGACTTTCAACAAAGGCACCAAGGATATTCAATTGGAAAAGGAGTCTTTCAAACAAATAATGCTAGAACAACTACATAAACATGAGGGGGAAAAATGAACCTCCACTCTTACCTCACACCACAAACAAAATCTGAAATAGATCATAAACCAAAATGTAAGTAAAACTTCTAGAAGAAAACAAGGGAGGATATTTCTGTAACCTAAGGTAAATAAAGATTTCTTAGGACATAAAAGACATAAAACATGTAAGGAAAAAACAAGGTAAAGTAGACTTCACCAAAATTTAAAACTTTTGGCTCACCAAAAGGTAGCATTAGGAAATTAAAAAGGCAAATCAAAGACTGGGAGAAGTATTCATATTACATATATTTGATATGAGATGTATATCCAGAATACATTTTTTAAAAACTCCTATAAATCCATAATAAAAAGTCAAACAACCCAGTTTTCAAAGTGGTCAAAACACTTGAACAAACATCTCTCATAAAAAAGATAGTGCTCAACATCATTAAGCATCAGGAAAATGCAAATTAAAGTCATAATGAGATATTTTATACCCAACGAAACAGAGAATTAAAAAAAGACAAATACCACCAAATATTTCTGAGGATATGGAACAATCAGATTCTCATGCATTGCTGATGGGAGTATAAATTGGTACAACCGCTCTGGAAAATTGTATCGCAGTTTATTTATAAAGGTAAGCAGAAACCTATATGCCTTATGACTCAACAAATCCACTCAGAAGCATCTATCCAAAAGAAATAAAGACCTATGTCCACTAAAAATATAAATAAATAAAAGCACACACCAGGTACAATATTGACCATTGCAGATGTATGTATAATAGCCAAACATGTAGAACAACTCAAATGTCCACCAACAGAGAAATGGTTAAACAAATCATGGCAAATCTATACAAAAGACTACTAAAAAAATTGATACACAAAACAACATAGAACAATCTCAAAGACATTATGTTTAACAAAAGAAGCCAAACATAAAAAAGGTATAGCCTGTATGCTTCCCTTTTTATGACGTTCAAAAACATGCAAAAAATAAGCTATGACAACAGGAGCAGAACAGTGGTTGCATACCGGAGGAATGAAGAGAGACTGATTAGAAGGGAGGACTAAAGAACGTTTTTGCCCGGCTGGTGTAGCTCAGTGGATTGAGCGCAGGCTGGGAACCAGAGGATCCTGGTTCGATTCCCAGCCGGGGCACATGCCTGGGTTGCGGGCCAGGTCCCCAATGAGGGCCATGTGAGAGGCAACCATACATTGCTCTTTCTCCCTCCCTTCTCCTCTCTCTGAAAATGAATGAATAAAATCTTTAAAAAAAAAAATTGTTAAAAAAAAAAAAAACCTTTTCAGGTGACAATTTGTTCTCTAATTTGATGGGAATGTGGGTTACAGGGGTATGTATTTTTTGTCAAAACCCAGTGATTTTTACACTTAAGATTTGTTCGTTTCACTACATGTAATGCACCTTAAAGAAGTGTTAATTTATAGCTAAATTAAGAACCACTGCTTCTGGAATGGTGTTTAATCCAATACCTCTCCCTACCCCTTCATCACGTGAGCTCTCCATCAGTCAGCATCACAATGAATTTTATGTAAAATAAGGCTATAACTGTGCAGAGCCAATATTTTCCACACACACCCTACATACTGCACCTTTCTGCCCAAATCCTGCACACACATTACCTGGATATTGATGAATTGATCCAGTCATGGTTCTTCTACATCACAGTGTACACCTATTTCAGGAGACATTAAAATCTGGGAGAGCTAGCAACTATTCCATACAACTTCTCAGACACATCTTCCCCTCCAAATGGCCCTCAAAGAGCCTGCCCTCTGACTCTGATTTACCACTTCCCCTTGAAGACAAACCCAGCCATCCCACAACACTACTGATTTTCAGGACCCCTAAAAAGGTGAGGCCTCACACCTCAGTCCAAGCTAGTCTTTCTCCCTGGAATGCCAACCCTGCCTATCTACATGCACACTTCTTCCTGTCCTTTGAAACATCATCATTGTGTCACCTCCTTCATAAAGGTTTCTTTGATCTTTCTCCAAGCTACAAATGCCCTCTCTTCCCCAAAATACATAATGCATATCTCTAGCGCACATAGGCTATGTGGTAAGCAATCTGCTGGAAACAACGGCATGTCGATCACTACAACTTCTTGAAGTTACCTATTTGCATGATAACCATGCTTACCTTTCAAACTTTTGCACTTTACTCAAGTGGACTCCATGAGGTAAGGGACCATCTATCTCTCTTTTTTAAAGTATATTTAATTGATTATACTATTACAGTTTTCTCCATTTTTCTCCTTTATCCCCCCTGTGCCCTGCACTCCCCAGTGCTCCAGCATCACCCTCCCCCTGGCCGTGGTTCACATCCATGGGTTTGTACATGTAAGTTCTTTGACTTCTCCATTTCCTATACCATTCTTAACCTCTCCCGTCTATTTTATGCCTACCAATTATGCTTTTTATTCCCTGTACCTTTCCCTCAACATTCTTCCACTCCCCCTCCCCACTGAAAAGCCTCCATGTGACAGTCATTTCTCTGATTCTGTTCCTGTTCTAGTTGTTGCTTAGTTTTTGTTTTCATTTTTGTAGGTTCAGTTGTTGTCGGTTGTGAGTTTGTTGTCATTTTACTGTTCATAGAATGGAAGGGCAGATAAAGTACTTCCCAGATAAGGTAAAGTTAAAGGAGTCCATCAGTACCAAGCCCTTATTATATAAAATGTTAAAGGGATTTATCTAAGAAATAGAAGATCATCTATCTCTTATTTATTATGGTAAAGCCTGGGATACAGTTAAGCATTTGATGTATTTCTACTGATTTTACAAATAAATTAATACTAATATCATACCTCCCCTTACTCTAAAGTAAAGTCAGCTGAGACATAGGAAAAAACCAAAATGACTAATGCATGTGTATTTTATATCTGTGGTGAATATCTCCTTGGGAATTTCTGGAAGCTCACAGACCTCACATAACAGATTATTCTCTGTGGAACACTAAAATTTAAAAACACTTCAGTTCTTATATCAAAAAAAATTCTACTATTGATGGTTTTTTCTAACTATTCTTAATAGCAAATGCTATAAAGGTCTACAGCATTTGCTAGATACATACATACCTGAACTGTACAAACTATTAATGAAAATTAAGCCATAAACATCAATAATCCAGAACAGATTTCCTCTCTGGACATGCACACCCAAATAGTTGCTCTTCTCCAGCAAAGTTCTCTATTCAGTCACTCCACATTTCTCACGTTCACATTCAGTTGGCAGTAATAATTCAAGTCTTGTAATTCAAAATTCTTTGCAAAGAAGGGAAAAAAATTACCACTGGGGGATTTTTGTGTTATTAATATTTATCCCTAAGCAGTAACATTCAATCAAATCTTTTTCATTCAGCTCAGCAAAACAAAGCAGAAAGTTAACCAATTCTGTAACCTTGAATCCTAATGCTACAGTTTTGCTTTCTGTGCCTTTAAAAGTGCAATGTTTTCATTTCTCTGCAAAAGTGCTGATCCAGAGGACACAAGACAATAGCAGTCCTATGGATATCATTTGTAGGGAAAAAAGGAAACATGAGAGATTAAAGAGACAACTCCCTCACAAGTCTACTGATGAAATGCTTTATGGTCTTTTGAACAGAACTTATTTGAAATAACGACAACAAAAAAAATATTCACACAGGCCAAGATCTACAGCAAATTGTTCTGCAACACTCCATGCCTCACGGAGCTCTTAAAAGCCAATGAAATTGTGAAGTCACAAAGTCTGGAGCAGAAAAGGAGGCAAAAAAAAAATCATCTAATCATTTTACAGACAAGGAAACTGAGGGGCAGAGAGGAAATATAACTCACCCGTGGATATGTAACATACAATGTTAGTGGCAGGTCAGGAGTCCCAGGTAGTCTGACTCCTCCAATTTCACCAGCTTAATGGGATCCCGTGTTTACACTCAGGAATACGCTGGAGGCCCCTCTATTTGCTAAAATCAACACAAGTCACTCTGATTCTGTAGTTTACTCCTGAGTCCTATTCATCCCTCTTATACCACTGTGCTACAGACTTCTTTTCTCTCCAGGTGATTGCCAGACATTCCAGGATGCTTGGCTTGAGTTTTGCCTCTGCCTAAGGAGGTCGACTGAGAGTAGTCATCCATTTCATTAAACTACTATTACAGTGTAATGAGTGCTTTTTATACAATGCCAATGGACTGGGCTGAGAAGCTCAACAGTCCATTACTTACCCACTGAATCATTTCTAGCACTCTGCCACCAAGACACTTTCTGACAGAGTAGCAGAAAAAGCCCAGCTTTGTCCAGGCTTTCTTGCAAGGCTTCAGAAACACCAATGGCTGTGAGAAAACCAAAAATAATACCAGCTAACATTTAGAGGGCATGTGTTGTATGCCAGTCCTTGGTCTCAGTGACCAGCACGTGTTTCTCATATAGTCCTCACAATCACCCTTTGGCCAGGTACTATTCAATCTACCCCCTCATTTTACAAATGGGAAAATTAACTTTTCCGTGGTCACATAACTAGTAAGTGGTAAAGCTAGAACTGGGACCAAGATGGTTATACTCCAAGAAATTTACCTAATATTAACAACTAAGCTGTATGTCCTTGGCCTGAGTTAAAACCCAACAAAATAGACCAATTTCAAAGTGATCCTTATAAAACATTTCTTTTCTTCTCCCTTCTCAAAGAGAGTAAAGCATTCCAAAATGTAAGGTTTCCCAAATTTCCTTAAAAGGTCTCAGAAAATCGCACAGCTTACATAACATTCCATACACGAGGTCTGTCTGGAAAAATTCCAGCCATTGTTAATATAATGAGAATGGTTTGCATGACATCGATGTAACCTGGCAAACAAGGAGAGTGGACTGGAATGCACATGTGTGAACAATGATGACTTCACTGTACTAGTCAGTGAGGGTGGTAGACACCACTGAGTGAGTGTATGTGCTTTGTGGCAGTTACATTCAAAATGACTGAGTAGAGCAATCAATCTGCTTCGAATTTTGCATTAAGCTTCAACATTACTCTGCAGAAACTCTTCAGATGATTCAGAAGGCTGCAGCATGGGCCACTACTGCTTCCTCACAACAACATGCCCGTTCATGCATCATATCTTGGGCAGAGTTTTTTGGCGAAACATCAAATTGCCCAGGTGACTCAGCCCCTCTATAGGCCAGACTTGGCACCCTGCGAGTCTGGGCTTTTCCCAAAAAGTAAAATCACCTTTAAAAGACAAGAGATTTCAGACCATTGATGAGATTGAAGAAAATATGACGGGGCAGCTCATGGCTATTGGGAAAACTGTGTGAGGTCCCAAGGTGTCTACTTTGAAGGGGACTGACGCATCACTGTCCTATGTATAATGTTTCTTGTATCTTGTATCTTCTTCAATAAATGTCTCCATTTTTCATATTACACGGCTGGATACCTTCTGAACAGACCTCGTACACACAAGACCATAATTTGACTGCTCCAGGCAAACAAGGCAGAAGTGACAGGGGGACCTTACACAAGCTGCTGTAAATGACAAAGGCAGTTAAAACCAGGATCAAGTGTCCAACTGTCTACCACAGCCCTCTGAAACAGGTACTGCTGTGACCTGCAGGTTAATATGCAGTAGAGCACATGTAACATGATCCAGTTCTCCTTCTTGCTTCTGCAGTGCTCCGCAGTAGCTCTCACCAACTGCTAAAACAGAATGTGTTTTGACATGTAGAATATAAGCAGCAAAAAGTTGCTCCTCTAATGTCTGCTTTAAAAACTGCACAGGCATTTCTTGCAAATTGTCATGTTTGGTGGTATGTGAGGTGTCTTGACACTCTGGTGATACCATATTCCAAAATAAATAAATAAGTAACAAGTCCAGATCAATCAATCTCTCTCTCCCCCCTCCACCCCCCACCCCTCAAGATTTAAGTTCTATTCTTTTCAGATCTATTTTTATGAAAGCAAAAGATTGCTAATGTTACCCAATACTTCTACAGGGAAGTTTAATAGAAAATTTCCCACATACCATATTCTGTTCTTCACATCAACAATGTAAGCCTATCAACAAAGTCCATCCTTAAAAAGGAAACAGAAGTACAGGTAAATGAACTGTCTAAGGTCACACAGCCACTAAACATGAATATGAGTTAGAATAAGAATGTCTAACATTTTGTCAAGGCATTTTTCAATTAAACTATTCTATTCTGTCTATGAACCAAAACAGTATTCTTCTCTCCTGTGTCTCAATGACAAAAGTTTGCCTCTACTGAAAAAAAAAAAAAAAAAAAGAACAGCTGCAAGAATGAATAGTCTTTCATCTTTAGCCACTAGCTATAGAAATAATATCACTACGCAAGCATAAACAAAGAGAATTGCTTTTCATTCTCTTGTCCTTCAATGTGAGGATCTGAAACTTTCTCATGTATGGAATAGTTCAGGTTAACAAAATCATATCCACACCTGCTTTACATCCTACCTCTATCAATCTATCCTTCAGCACTATCTTTTGGGTGATCTGTACTTAACCTATTTAAAGAGTTTGGGGCTCACCAATTCCCAAAAGATAAGGTCCAAAACTCTTTCAAGAACTTCCCAGTCAGGTCTGAACAAATATATTGAATGTCCTTCCCAACCCAGTCCTCTGCATGCTCTGGCAGCCACACTGAACTCACTCGAGAACTTCCAAACAAAATTCAATTCTACATCTCTCTAATTTCATTCACCCTCTTTTGTCAGCCTACAATATCCTTCCTTGTCTGGACCACTGAACAAAAAGTCCTCCTTATCACTCTAGATCTAGTTCTGTGATGACTATCTCCAGCTTACTTCTCAAAGCTCACAGCACTCCGTGCTCAGACTATTCCAACTACTATAATTATATAACATTAAATAATATTGGACAGTGACTGAACCCTACATTCTCCTTCCCATTCCCAGGTCTTACTCATCACAGTGATAGGCACAGAGACTCCCTAAAAATCCATTCCACAAATTTTTATGGATTAAGTCCTTGGGAATACAAAGATGAGCAAAATAAACTGGGCCTCAACTTTCATGGGGCCTACTTCTAATGAAGAAAAAAGGGAAAAACACTTAACAAATAAACATAAGCCTGAGGTGGAAGTAAGTGTTATGAAGAAAAACAAAACAAAATAAGGGAAGAGAAAGTACTTGCTTAAGATAATCAGGAAAGATCTCAGAGCTTCTAGCAGAACCTTGAATCAAGTAAGCCTCAGGGGTAAGAATATTCTAGATAGAGTTAGAAGTACAGTAGTCCACTCTTATCCACAGGGGATACGTTCCAAGACCTACACTAGATGCCTGAAACTGCGGATAGAACTGAACCCTATATATACTGTATTTTCCTATATGTGCATACCTGTGATAAAGTATAATTTATAAATTAGGCATAGTAAGAGATTGACAACAGTAACTTAATAATAAAATAGAACACTTATAACAATACACTGTAATAAAAGTTATGGGAATGTGGTCTTTCTCTGATAACCAATCTGGTAAGTGAGATGGCTACTAAGTGATTCATGGGTGGGGGGCATGTACTGTGTGGATACACTAGACAAAGGGATGGTGGGATGGAGCTAGACTTCATTACACTACTCAGAACAAGAGGTAACTTAAAACTTATGAATTGTTTATTTATGGAATTTTCCATTTAATATTCAAACTGCGGTTGACCTCAAGTAACTAAAACCATGAAAAGTGAAACCTTGGATAAGGGGGAACTACCACAAATTGACAACCTTGGGAACAAAGTACATGGCTCCCGAAGTACCTGAGCATAGTAGCAGCAGAAGAAATCACACAGGGCTTACACTACAGGCAGCACACTACTCACACCTGGGCCAACAAAAACTGACCCTGCTCATTCTGAATCCCCTATGGTAATAACGTTCCTTGCTGCTGATGAATATGACAACTGGATGCTATTGTGCTGAGTGAAAACTGCCCACAATACTCTGGTTTTTTCTTGTTGCTGCTGCTAAGTCCTTTCCTAGATTCTTAATCTTCTACAACTTTCTGAGGGTGAACTCCATTTCACCTTCTTTGGCTTTCTCCTAAAAAAATGCCTAGTAAATACGATGGTCCCATTTCCTCCTACTTTAAAACATTTCATAGCCATTTCTGCTGCAGTCCCCAAAAGATTCTAATAAATCTCCCTGCAATACACTAGGCAACCTTCTTTCTCTCCTTCTCCCATAATAACAGTAGAAGCTATCTAACTTCTTAAGCAGAATTTTGTTCCCTGCAAAGCAATAAACTGACTTCTTACAAAATTCTGCCCATTTTTCTCTGTTATTCTAATGCTTAACTTTTTACATGTCCCTACAATTATTACATTTCAAAGAAAAATACCTTTGTTTAAGCAAACCTAATACATGGACTTATGCATTTACTCAAAAGATAAATTGGGCATGACTTTGGTTATAAAAGGATTTTTTACTTTAGAAAATGATTCATAATAGCATTACTAAAAATGGCAAGCTCTCCTATTTCATACTAAATTTAGGAGTCAATTCTCACACAAATCTTTGAGGACACATCATTAGGTCAGGTGAAGTATAGCTGAACAATGAGATCTGCTTTCCAACAGCCAGGCTTAGACTCTTATTACATATTCTTGGGAATATTATATTTAACCTCCACCAATTTGGAAACCTATGACCCTCAAGGGTTCATTTATAATCATCCTATTGTGAAAGGCTATAATTCATAAAACATATGCCTCAACTCCAAAATGTCTAAAAGTACAGTAACTATAAACCCACCAGACCAACCAGTTTCCTGCCTGTCTCCTAGCTGAGATTCAATACTTATAATTGTTCAGGTAGCCAACCTGTATGTTTCCATTTTTCTTATGCACACACATTACCACGCCAAATTACCTACACTGTTCTCTGCCACTTCTCACAGAACTCTTCGTGGACTTTTTCTGTGCTCACACTGTCTGATCATCAATTTGCATGTCAGTTCCTGTTAATTGGATTTCATCCAACCAGAATTACAGCTGCCTCTCTCTATAAAAGAATAAAGTGATTTTTTTCCCTTCAACAATGCCAGGGTCCCTACTAGGGAATCAAACTGTCACTCCACTTGCTATTAATTATCCTGAGCTACGCCACTGTTTCCCTTCCTTTATAAAGCCATGAACCATACTCCTTCCCCCTGTGATTAACAGCAGTCATGATGATGCCTTATATGCAATGAACCAACACAAGAGGGAAATCCATGCTTCAGTCACAGATGACAAGCAATGACAAGAACACATGAACAGAACATTTGACTGAAAGCAAAGTCTCTTATACAAAATGAACTCTAAGGTTAAAGGCTTTTCTTACATATTTCTAAGGCAAAAGATCCCTCAACTTCCCATGGCAGTCAATTCCTGTATCTCAATCCAGGAGATTAAGACAGGTTTCCTGATACCTAAATCTCTTTAGCCACAAAATAAGCCTGTGATTTCTTGTTTCTGTGGTGATGGCAAAGATCTTATCAGTCTCATCCATATGACAATTCCCCTGGCATTTGAAGACTCCTTTAAATTACCCTTCAGTCTTCCCTTTTTCATGTTGTATCACACTCAAGAGAGGGACCAAGATGGAAAGAAGTCTCAAAACAGTGTCATGTGAGACCCAGTTGAAGAAATTAAGATTTTTTTAGTCTGAATACTTAGGGAATATGATAGCTGCCCTTAAAAAAAAATCTGAAGGGTTTCAAGTGTGAAAGAGGAAATTAGATTTATTCAATATGACCCCAGAGAGTAAAATGAGAAAGAACCAACAGGCTCTACAACCTGCAAAGAAAGAGACTTCCTCTCAATATAAAGTAGGAACTCTCAATTTCCGGGAAAAAAAAGATCATCTGTCAAGGCAAGCCATTCCATGTCAGCAAAGGTAGGATCGCCATTTGGAAGACATAATGGAGGACAAATTGGCTAAGAGGATCTCTAGCTTCCTTCCAATTGTACAAAAGTAATCATTAAATGTTTAGGCATCTGGAGTTTTATCATAATGAAAGGGGTGAGGCTGTAAGGCAACAAATGATAAGCCTCCCACCCTCACATACACAGCACACATTCATAGATAACAATATGCTATGCAAAGGATCATGGGGAGGAGCATATTACTTCTCTTTAGTGGGAAATGAGCAAAGGTTGAAAAAAATCACCCCTGTCATGGAAGGTAGAATAATGGCCTCCCAAAGATGTCAAATGTCCTAATTCCTGTAAAGTGTAAATATAATCCATGGAAAAAGGGAACTAAGACTGTAGATAGAACAAAGGAAGCAGATCAGCTGATCTTAAAATGTGGGGGAGTAGCTTGGATTATCCAGGTGGGTCTACTATCTCAAAGGCCCTTAAATCCAAGATGAAGATGTGAGTAGAAAGAGGGAAACAGAGAGATGGCATCATGAGAAGGACTCAACATGCTACTGCTGGCTTTAAAGATGAAAGAAAGGACCACAGGCCAAGAAGATGAGAAGCCTCTAGAAGCTACTAAAGACACGGTAACAGAATCTCCCCAAAAGCCTCTAGTAGGAACAGAGTCCTACTGACACCTTTATTTTAGCCCAGGGAGACTCATGTTGGACTTCAGACCTTATAAAACTGTAAGATAATAAATTTGTGTTGTTTTAAGACACTAAAATTTGTGGTAATTTGTTACAACAGCAAACAGAAAACAAATACACCTACAGAAGAGCCTGATATGCCCATACATTCTCAGAAAGAATGGGTAATACTTGCTAAATAATTTTAAATGATAACCTTTAATTATCTTTGATAATCTTTGTCTTATATGAGAAGCATGGGTTAGGGGAAGTATATCCAGACCAACATAAACTGCTTTCACAAGTAGCCTCTAAGCCATATTATCCTATGTTTACATGGCATACCTGACACTTAACAGGTTCCCAATAATTTTTAATAATTTAAATTGAAGAATCAAAGTTCAAATGCCATCTTTGGCCTCCTTTACTGGCAGGGACAAAAAGACTCTCATGCTAACCAGTTCATGGCTCTACCAGTCAACAATCTCACCCAAGGATTAAAATAATAGATGAACTTTGTCCAACTGCCCTCTGTTTAGGAAAAACAAGAATAGTGTATACAAGTGGGAATGCATGAAAGAAAGACTGAGATAGTGAGAGCCTTTCCAAACACCTATGCTTCCCGTGCCTCAGGAAACAATCACTCCCGATTATATACCAGATCTACCTCCACCCACTTCCCAAAGCAACAAATGCTACTACTATAGATATAGTTCCCCCAATGGTAGAAAACCTAAAACAAGATACATCAAAAATCATCACTTTCTCCTTTAATTCTGCTCCCCTCCATCCCTTCCTTCTGGTGTCCATCCTCTACACAGTCCAGAATGCTGTCCAATTTCTCTCTCCTCATTTCCCCTAAGAATTACGGTCATTCATGGCTCTGTGCCAGTCCAGGAGTGAGCATCTGAGATGCTATAGTTTCCACATGGGCCACAAACACAGAGCCTATCAACCTGACGACCATACTCTCTAATACCCAGAGTGCTTTCTCAGCTAGAGCCAAGCACAGCAGTTCCATAGCATGGGTTAGTGGAAGTATACCCAGACCAACATAAACTGCATATTTTAGTGGCTAGGATTCTTTTAAAGTGCTTATATCTGGCCACATGTAAGCATACAGAGCCATACAGTCTCTTATTGTCACATTCTAAATCAAAAGCACATTCCACTCTATTCCGATATAAGCCTGAGTCTGTCTTCTTCAGAGAGGACAGAAATTTTTCTTAAAAGCCCTAGGAAACAAACATTTAAAGCAGATAATATGCAGGTGTAGAAGAGGAGGGACTTACAAAGGAGGGAAACTTTTTTTTTTAAGATTTTATTTATTTATTTTCAGAGAGAGGAGAGGGGAGGGAGAAAGAGCAATGTATGGTTGCCTCTCACATGGCCCTCATTGGGGACCTGGCCCGCAACCCAGGCATGTGCCCCAACTGGGAATCGAACCGGGACCCTCTGGTTCCCCGCTCGCGCTCAATCCACTGAGCTACACCAACCGGGCTAAAGGAGGGAAACTTTTACAGATGCACACAAAAACATACACTGGCACACACAAATAATATTTGAAAGCCTTTATGCTCCCAAGAGCTTTAAATTTAGAATTTCATAAATTAAAAATGCCAATCTTACCACTGACAACTCTCTCCTTTTTTAAAACTAAAGAAAACTGAAACTAAAGAAAAAGTCCGCAAAACTAGCAGAGAGGAATTTAGGGATCATTTCCTTAATGGTTCTCCTAATAGACATGCTCTTTGGCCACCAACCTGACAGTGCGGTGGTTAAGAGTGTACACTCTAGAGAGATTGCCTGGATTCCTCTCCCACCTCCATCACTTACTAGAAAAATTCCTGATTTTTCTAGTGCCTTGTTTTGCTTAGTCACAAAATAAAATAATTACAGTACCTATACCACACAAGGTTGTTAAGAAGGTTAAATAAGTTCATACACATAAATCACTTAAGAGTTGTGCCTAGCAGAATGTAACTTCACTTGATTGTGTAAGCAATCATGATCCACATCTGTCCCTCGTAATGACCCTATTGGTCACATTGTCACTCTGACCAATAACCACCCTGGCTCTAATAACCCAACACTGATACTTTATCTCTCCATTTTGACTGCCTAATCTGACTGTTCATAATCTGCTGAATGGGAATAGCATGTCTCTACGATTTTTTATGAAAACAGACTGGTTTTCAGGAAGAGTTCAATGAGAACATGAACCTCTAAGAGACCAAGCAACCCAATCTCTATAGGGTCTATTTCCCTTTCTGTGAACTGATGATCTCTAAGGAATCCTTCTACTAGAGCACCCCACTGGCCCATGAATTATTTGTTTCCAACCTAAAATGTGTCCTTGATTGCTTTCTCAATTAAAAAAAACACTAATAATGCTTCAAGAGCCACCAATGTTCTCCCAGTTGCTGTCTACCTAGCATAAAAAGTGATCAACTCTTGAGCCATTTGAAAATCCTCTTTCAACCGCAGTTGGATTACAATTGCTTGAAACATTTCTGAAACCACTTTTTTTGCCATATGCCTCCAAAAAATTATATAAGCCAAAGAAGGAGCCATATCAATTGCTTTAAAGTCATTTACTGACGATAAATCTAAGCAGGGTTACATAGGTAGTCAATGACCTTCTATGGCAGATCGGACTCCAATTAAAATTTGGCTTCCTCGGGAAAACTTAGGCAATACTAAAAACTAACACAACTCAAGTTATTAACAGAAAGAATATAAACATGTCACAAGGACAGCAAGCACAAAAGCAGAGTCTCTGAACCTTTTAAATTAAAGCTATGTGACAAGAGTATGTATAAGACATATATGTTAACAAATATACTGATTACTACAAGGTACTGATGGAAAGAAATAAAAAAGATCAAAATAAATTAAGAGACATATTATGATTATGTATTAGAAGACTTGACATACTAAACAATTCTCCCCAAATTGATCTACAGATTTGATGAAATTTTAATCAAAACCCAGGAGGATGGAATAGAATAAAATATAATGGGACAGAATAGAGAATCTTTAAGTAGATCTACACACATATATAGATACTTAGTTCTTGACAAACGTGTAAAGGCAATTCTATGTTGAAATAAGTGTATATCCATATGAAAAAATTAATTTCCATCCCCACTTCACACCATACACTAAAATTACCTCAAAATTAATCCTAGACCTAAATCTCAAATCTAATACTACAAAACTTCTAGAAGAAAACCTTTGTGATCTTTGGTTAGGTAAAGACTTTTTAGCTGTGATACTAGAAGTAATCATCATAAAAGAACAAACTACATTTGTATTTTACCAAAATTTAAAATTGCTTTTCAAAACACATTGTTAATGGAAATGAAAAGACAAGTGATAGGATGAAAGAACACGTCTGTAAATAATATATTTGATAAAACACCTGAATTCAGAATGCACAAAGAACTCTTAAAACTTAAGAAGAAAACAAGCAACCCTCAGTTTTTTTTTTTAATGGACAAAGGCTTTGAACATTTGTTTCACAAAGGAAGATGGCAAACAAATGAAAAGACATTCAATATCACCAGTCATTCGGAAAATGCAAACTTACATCACAATACGATTCATCTACATGCCTGTTAGAATAGCTAAAAGTTTAAAAATACTGGTCATCCCAAGTGTTAGCAAGAATATGGAGGGAAATGCAACTCTTACACACTGCTAGCGGTATTGTAAAACAATACAAACATTTTAGAAAACTATTCAGTAGCTTCTTACAAAGTTAAACACATACCTACCATATGACCCAGACATTCCAATCCTAGATATTTACCTAAGAGAAATGAAGGTATATGTCCATACAAAGACTTATATTCTAGTATTCACAGCTTTATTTATAATGGTATAAAACGGGAAAAATCTCAAATGCCCCAAAAGAGATGAATGGGATAAACAAACTTTGGTAAACCCAAAACACAGAATAATATTCAGCAAAAAAGGGAAACTATCAATACAACTACATGGATAAATCTCAAAATAATTATGCTGAGTGAAAGAAGCCAGACAAAAGAGGAGAGTACATGGTATATAAGATTCTATTTATATAAAATTATTAGAAATACCAATTAATCTACAGTGATAAAAAAAACAGATCAACGGTTGCTTCAGAAAGGGAACACAGAGAAGCAGAAGGAAAATACTTTAAAGAGATATGAGTAAACTTTTGGGTACAGTGAATATATGTTCACTATCCTAACTGTGGGATAGACTTCATTGGTATAAATAACTGTATCAAAACTTAACATATTGTATCCTTTAAATATGTGAAATTTATTATATGTCAATTACAATTTCAATTTTTTTAAAAGAATTCAGACAGGAAAAAGTAAAATAAAACAAGCATAATAGCTGCTTATGTCATAACAAATTGAGGAATCAAACAAACAATATAGTATTTTTGAGAAGTCTACAATGAAGAAAGTATGGAGTACTATAGGTGCACAAAGGAGGAGCATTACTGGAAGTCTAAATATGACTTTATGCAAGAAAGGACATTAAAGCTGACATCTGAATAATCAGTAAGCCTAATGAAACTAATTAGCCAGGGGTATCCAACCTGCAGCCCACTCACGATGCAGTATGAGGTTCAAAATGGCTATGAACACGGCCCGACACAAAATTATAGATTTACTTAAAACATTGTGAGATTTTTTTGTGATTACGTGTCACAATGTAGTTAATGTGAGGCCCACGACAACTCTTCTTCCAGTGTGGCCCAGAGACACCAAAAGGTTGAACAACCCCCGGATTAGACCTGTAAAAGTAAGGTTACTTAGAAATGATGCTGTTTATTTTGAGTATTTTTACAAGTCAACTCATGTTATTATCACATCTCATTTCATGCGTACTACTCCATGATGAGTATGTTGTACTTTACTATAAAACACCACACATTAAACATACCACATATTACATACAAATACGCATTTGAAGGTAGTCATTTACTTAGAAACAATAACCATCTGTTATAGGACTGCAGCCAAAACTAGTTTTATTTTGTTCTGTACATGAGAAAAATTACAGAATTCAAAGCCAAGGAACCAAGCTAATAATTTGGTTGGGGTTATTTCCCCTCTATTTGTACAAAGGTAGAATTAAATCATGGAAAAATTATTTCAAAGGAAGCACAGGAAGTGCCTGTATAAATGAATTTAAAGCTAATGTCCTCATACCTACAAGCCTTTAAATGTATTCAGCACTAATATATACTTAATATAGATATGTCCAAAGAACTACAAATAAACTCTGCTTTTTCCCAAAGAAAAAAAAATGTAGCTCTAATAATTCTAATCTCTCCACAGGATAAATAAAATAGTTTCTATCATTAACCATAACCTTAGAGGAACTCTGAAAAGAAGGACATTAAGACAAGACTGAAGTCTTCCATTATTCCTCAAACAAAATAGTAATTACAAAACACCTAATCTTTTCTCCTTCTCTCTGATTTTAAGATCCTGTGGAGCCTTCTCTGGCCCAGCTCTAAATGCTAAACTCATTCTTTAAGCATCATTTTCATGTTAATTGCACGGGGTGGGAGAATATGGGGGAGGGAAGAATGGAGGGACACTTACAGACAAAACAATGAAATGGAATTGCATAAACTAATTGGTCATTTTCCTCCATGTGTGCTAAATGGATTTCAAAATAAAATACACAAGAAAACCTCAATCTCCCTTTAAATATTGATTTCTACTCATCCATTAAATGAATTGTTTGTCCCATGGTCTCAGCCAGCATGCCACTCTGGGGTTAAGGAGCAAAGAAACAGTCCAAAATGGCCAATAGGAGCAAAGAAAGAAAAGAAGGCACCCTGGCTGGTGTAGCTCAGAGGATTGAGCGCAGGCTGTGAACCAAAGGGTCGCCGGTATGATTCCCAGTCAGGGTACATGCCTGGGTTGCAGGCCAGGTCCCCAGTGGGAGCCACGTGAGAGGCAATCACACATTGACGTTTCTCTCCCTCCCTCCCTCCCTCCCTTCCCTTCTGTCTAAAAATAAATAAAATCTTTTAAAAAAGAAAGAAGGCATGCAACATGCAAAGGAAACCACTAAGAACTGTGGTTCAACACCAAGACCAGCCTTGACAATCACAGCCTCTTCCACAGGCCTGTCCAGACAAATCTCACTGTGAGATGGTTGCACACACAGTTTCGCAACTTCCATATGCTGTGCAGTTCAGAAACAGTCATTGGCCACATCTTATGCCTGAAACATTTCCCCCAAACCTCCCTTTGAACAATCAGACAAGAAATCTTACCAGAACAATGGCGATGTTAACTGAACAAATTAAATGTTCACTTTCAGAGTCATGCGCTTTCTTAAAGATAAGACAATGCTTCTTAAAAAAAAAAAACTTCTCAGCTAAAAGACTGTATTTGGGAAATTTAGATTTTTGCCTTTTATATATACAGTAACACATAATCAGGAACTCACTTTCTCCAACTGTAGCTTTCATATAAAGACCTATGGCTGCTCTTACTTTCAGATAAAAATAAATGCTCAAGAACCTGATATACGACCCACCCTCTAAGTAGCCACACCAGCGATTCTCCTAATCGAATATTAAAGTGAAAGCCAGTCTAATGCATCCCAGAGAGCCCAGCCAAAAGCCTCAATATGAATTTAATTGCCAAATACATTTTATAACTAGAATATACAACCAATAACAAGCTTAATTATAAAGTAGACATTTTAATTGCTTTTGGAAAACTAGCCAACAACCTGTGGTATACAGCTTCAAAAGGATGCAACTGCATGAGCTAATTAAGATCCAAACCCTGACAAACTCCAGTTCTCACAATGATATTCACTTGCAAGCTGCATACAAGTAAGATATATAAAAGGATAACTTAGAAATTACTTATGGAAATTAGGAGACTTTAATTTGATTTTGCTTTGGATCTTCTTCCCACAATTTTGAGGGATGGCCTTCAAGGGCAGAAAGTCTCCCAAGTAGGAAAGTAAGGATTATTTGCTTTAAGTCATTTCAGATCATTTTATACTTGGATTGATTTATTTAGCTGATTTGGGTAGGTTCTGGCATTTTGTTAAATTATATTTTATTGATTATGCTATTATAGTTGTCCCAATTTTTCTCCCTTTACCCCCCTCCACCCAACACCCCCTACTCCCTCAGGCAATCCTCACACCATTGTTCATGTCCATGGGTCATGTGTATAAGTTCTTTGGCTACTCCATTTTCTGTATATTTCTGTTGCATCCCCATGGCTTTTCTGTAACTACCTATCTGTACTTCTTAAGAACCTTACCTCTTCAACCTTTCCCTCACATACCCCTCCTAACTGGCAACCATTAAAACCCTCTCTGAATCCATGATTCTATCTCTGTTCTTGTTTGCTTAATTTGTTTTTTACATTCAATTGTTCACAGATTTGTATTTATTGCCATTTTATTGTTCATAGTTTTGATCTTCTTCTTTTTCTTAAATAAGTCCCTTTAACATTTCATATGATAATGGTTTGGTGATGATGAACTCCTTTAGTTTTTTCTTGCCTGGGAAGCTCTTTATCTGCCCTTCAATTCTAAATGATAGCTTTGCTGGGGAGATCAACCTTGGCTGTAGGTCCCTACTTTTCATAACTTTCACTATTTCTTGTCAATCCCTTCTAGACTGCAGTTTCTTTTGAGAAATTAGCTGACAGTCTTATGGGAATTCCCCTGTAGAACTGCTTTTCTCTTGCTGTTTTTAAGAGTCTCTCTTTATCTTTAACCTTTGACATTTTAATTATGACATATCTTGGAGTGGGCCTCTTTGCATCCGTCTTGTTTGGGACTCTCTGTGCTTCCTGGACTTGTATATTTGTTTCCTTCACAAAATTAGGAAAGTTTCTTTCATTATTTTTTCAAATAGATTTTCAATTTCTTACTCTTTCTCTTCTCCTTCTGGCACCCCTGTAATGCAAATGTTGGAATGCTTAAAGATGCCCCAAAGGCTACTTACACTATGACTGTATTTTTGAATTATTTTTTCTGTTGTTCTGATTCTTGTTTTTTACTTCCTTATGTTCCATATCATTGATTTGATTTTCGGCTTCATCCACTCTACTGTTGTTTCCCTATAAATCATTCATTTCAATTAGTGTATCCTTTTTTTCTTACTAGATCTTTTTTTTTTCTTTTTTTGGCTGTTAAGGTCCTTACTAAGTTCCTTGAGCATCCTTATAGTGCTTTTAACTCTGCATCTGATAGATTACATATTTCCATTTTGTTTAGTTCTTTTTCTGGAGTTTTAATCTGTTCTTTCATTTGAGCCATGTTTCTTTGTCTCATTTTACCAGCCTCTCTGTGTTTGTTTCTATGTATTAGGTAGAGCTCTTATGACTCCATGTCTTGGTAGTGTGGCCTAAAGTAGTAGGTGTCCTGTAGGGTCCAGTGGCACAGCCTCCCCTATCACCCAAGCTGGATACTCGAGGTATGCCCTTCATGAGAGCTGAATATACCCTCCTCTTGTAGTTGAGCCTTGGTTGTTGTTGGCAAGTCAATGGGAGGGTTTACCCAGGCCAGTGAGCTTCAAGTACTGACTGTCACCACTAACCACCAACCTCCACCCTCCATGGAGGATCAGCTGTACAAGGGCAGGGTGGTGGTGCTCTGACATGGTCTGTAGCTTTCCACTGGGTACACAGGCTCTGTGGTGTCCAGTGTGATACAGGTCAAGGTCAGCCTTCACCTGTGTTTTGCCCAAGGCCATACTGCCTGGGCTATAATGCAATGTGAGGTGGTTGCTACTTGTGTTGGGCTTGGACATTCCTAAGAAAGCCAAACTGCGAATCTAGGGTGGTTGCTTCTAGTGCTGTGGCTAGAGCCACTTAACAAGAGGTACAGGGGCTGGGGACACACTGAGGTCACCTGTCACTTCTTTGAGAGGATTTAGGAAGTTGTGAAGCATAAGTCAAGACCAGCCATTCATATGAAAGTATATGTTAACAGCTTGTGTGGGCCTATAAGTTGGGTGGGAGGGAGTCTCAGGGGATCTCCATGGTAGGGCAAACAATGTTAACCAGGTTGATGAAGTCTCATGTATGGCACTGGCTTGCCAGCTCTGTGGCTCAGTCTGGATGGATGTGGTTTCTTTAATTCTGTAGTTGTCAGACTTCTGATTTCTGACAGTTCTGAGTGATGGTTGTTCTAAAATTTATTTGTAATGTTGATGTGGTTGTGTGAGGAGGTAAGCCGTGTTTAGCTATGCTACCATCTTGACTGGAAGTTGGTTCTGTCATTTTTTAAAAAATGTTAAAGGGAGGAAACTACAATAAGAGTCGATGTTTTATATGATGTTATTGAAGCGATGAATTAAATTTGGTCAATGGACACAGCTCAAAAGGTATGCAGAGAGTTTTACAAGAAGTAAGAACAGCATTTTGCCTCATTTGTACCTCCACCACACTCCTCACTTAATAAAGTTTGGAGTTCTGGTTTTTATTGTTTAAGGAACAAATCCTCATGGTGAAAAGGGTCAACAGAAGGAAAAAATCTCTGGTTTTGCCCTTTCTGCTTTGAGTCAGCATATGCTGGCATCTAATTCAGAAAATAAAAGTACCTCGTCATCCACACTGCAAAGCACTAGGATGGACGGTTTTAGAAATGTGCTTATATTTAAGGAGCCATGAATGACTGATTCACCATCTTTAAGGAGAGCTCTTACATGAGTGAAAAACCTTCCCAACTCTCAGAATGGCCAGATGGGCCTTGCTTAACACTGAGAGGGAGAAGTTACAGTAAAAAGGATTATGGTGTGAAAATTTCTGACTGTACTGCAGAACTCCTCTACACATTGTTACCTCCTGCTGGGGCTAACTCATTCTTCTGGTATCAAATTTAACTCCACCTAGACAGCACAATGATTTATACATGGCACCCACACATAGCCCCTTCCTTTGATTCATACCAACTAGCTGAAGTCCAGATGAGCTATAATGGGTATCTGTGACAGATTCAGTCCACAGCAAGGAAGCAAGTCCTTTGTACACAAACACCCAACCAGGCAGCAAGGGCATCAGCTGAGTCATCAGGGATGTCTGAGCTATTTTCGGCAGCTCCCATAAACAAGCACATAACACCCCCCTCCCTCAGCTTCAACAAAAATGCAGCAATAAATGGAAGGAATTCCATGTGGGACTGGTTATATGTCAGAGATCCAATTTTCTCAACGGGTTCTCAATAAGCAACCATATTCCACATCCTTCAAAAAAAGTCCACAACAAAGTATCCTAAACCAAAATTCAATTAAAAAAAAATGAAGGAAAACACAGAAACTGGCCTTTGTTCATTATCCCATATTATTCATTGAATATTCCCTCCCTAAGATAAAATATAGGAAATAAAAAATGTTGCTACACAATGGGGTCATAACTCAAACCTGATATATCTCTTACAATAACACAGGCTACATGTTAGGCCTGGTTAAATACTCCAAATACTGTAGACCCATCCAGCATTCAGCATAGCATAAGGCAGGTGCTTGACATCCATCCCTGTGTCCCTGCAGAATCCACTGCCCATTCCTCTCAAGAAGGGGCTCCAGACTCACTGAAGACAACCATGCCTGCCTCCAAGTAAGCACTGTACGGTCACTATTACCCTCACGTGTCTGAACTCCAGAACCCTACAGAATGCTATCACAATGCTTCTGAAATATTGCCAACGTCTTGCTGTTTCTATTAGTCATCCTCAAAAAACAAAAGAAAGTCTCAAAAAGGTTTTTTCTTTCAGTCACTCAATGAAAAAGAGTTTAGGAGAGCCGATTAATCGGATGCCCTGGGATATTTTTTCTGCTTGTGTCTCTGCAGATATTAACAAGCCAGTGATATCAGACAGGGCTCGGTAAGCTAAACATCACAGCATCCTCTGAACCATTCAGACTTTACTTGAACACACTAGGCTTTCATGAAGAGAGTCGAAGGATCAAATTTGTCACTCAGGGCTCATTCTGAGTCCCCTTCGGGAACCTTAAAGAAAACCTATAAAGCAAAGGTTCAGAGAAGGAGGCTGTAAAGTGAGCATCCCAAAACCGACAGTCCCAAAAGCCTAGATGCAAAGAATAACCAATTCTTTAGCGTTCTAAACCATAAAAATGATATGAACAAGTGAGAAGAAGGGCTCTAAGACCTACTCTACAAGGCAGACATTTACCAAACTAGATAAAAACAGGGTCTAAATGTACAACAAAGAAAGCCAGTGTTATTAGGTAGATATTTCAGTTAAAAATTTTTCTCATAAATGTTAACTACCATGTTCTCCCAGCAAACAGACTCTATCTACTTGATAGACAAAATTAGATTCAGATATTAATCCCACCAGGAGGGTAGGGATTGGTCTGCTTTGTTCACAAATGTAGCCAGCAGTCTAGAATAGTGCCCAGCACACTGTGTGCATGCAAATACTATGCGCACGCAAATTTCTTTAATTTTCACAACTACCCAAGTAAACAAAAACTGAAGATTAAGACATGTAAGTGGCATGCCCAAGGTCACACAGCTGGCAAGTGGCAGCATGACATTTCTTAAACATGTATGTCTTTGGAGCTGATCCATGTACTAGTATACTGGTTATTGTAACCATTAGGCTGACTGCATAGTGTAATCAAGCAACCTTTTACTGAGAGCTTACTCTAAATTCTGCATTGAACTAAGTGCTAAAAATTGGTGTCTATCTCTAGCAATTGTTACAAATTATGAAACCAGCCAAAGGAAAAAAAACTGGTGGCACTACAACCTAACCCAGGACTAAAATTTACATTTATAACAGCTACAACCCTTAGGGATGGAGTATATCTGTATAAAAAGCATGTAGAGAAAGTCTAATAATTAAAGCATAGAAGGAGTTAACCTGTTGCATACACTGATGATCTCTTAGGAGGAAGGATAAATAGTGCTTTCATAGTTAAGGTGACCGAAAGAAACAGATTTAAAATGTGGTAACTAAACACATTTGAGAGTTTGAGAGTCAGAAAGCAATTCAGGTGTGCTCTATCAGGAAAAAAGCAAAGGAAATAAATAAATTCTAAGAAAAGAGAAGTATCAGAGATTGCACAGTCTCCAGACCTGACCTCCCAGTACCTTTTATGCTCGTTTCCTGAGAACATACCAATCTTTGTGTACTGCTTAGAGCAGCAGCTTCTACATTCTTTGCTTCACAATATGCACGATATCATGTAACCAAATGAGATGAAGTGTAATCTCATCACACAATACAACACAAACAGCTGTGAGTTCGTAGTTAAAGGACAGAAGCTCAATTCAGCTGCACACCTGCAATTATTTAATGTCTAGTTAAGCTTGTCTCCATTTAATAAATTACCTGATAATTACAAAGAGAATGAGAAGAAAAGACATAAGCCACACCTGAGAGCTGAAGACAAGGGCAGAATTAACAAACAAGGATAGAGAAAAATGTGCAAAAGGTATGGGAAAGAACAAGGTATTTTAACCAAACAAATTCAGTAATTCGATTTGACAGATATTTCATAAGCCATCTGTGAGGTGCCAGGCAGGGTATTGGCCATGGTAGAGGGCCCAAGGCTAACCTGTCCTAGCCACTGCTTTCAGCACACTCACCCAGTTCCTGAGCTACTTCTAGGAGGACGAGCTGAAAGAACAATACAGTTCTCACTTTTCCAGGCAAGTAAAACAGTTTCAGGATTATCAATTAACCTTTTCACTTAGTGAAAGAATAGATACTTCCCCAGGCTTCCAACACACAGCCACCTTTTATCCGTACAGAAAACCAGAGCAGAATGTGCCAGGACAATACAAAACTATAGATAATATCGAAATCTCATGTTCACCAATAGTTTCAGACTCTCCCCACCAGCTATTTCCTGAAATTTACCCAAAATAAATTTATTTTTCTTGTCCTCCTAACAGCCCTCTGGTGAAACAATTTCAAGAAAGAAGAAAGGCAGAGAGGAGAGGGGTTGAGTAGAGAAACTTCTATAACACACTGTTACGGGGTGAATGGTGTTCCCCCAAAATACTACAAGTTCGAGTCCTAACTCCTAACCCTTTAGAATAATGACCATTTATAGAGATAAGGTCTTTAAAGAGGTAACTGAGTTACAATAAATTCTCTGGGGCGGGCCCTCATTAAGTATAACTGATGTCCATCTAAGAGGAGGAAATTTGCGCACAAGGCACACAGAGAAAAGACCATCGGAGGAAAGAGTGAGAAAGCACCCATCTGCAAGCCAAGGATGTCAGCCTCAGAAGAAACCAACTCTTAATCTGGGTCTTCTAGCCTCCAGAACCTGAGAAAATAAACTTCTGTTGTTTATGCCACCCAGTCTCTGGTACTTTGTTATGGCAGCCCTAGCAAACTAATACAACCACCAACCACACAATCAACTCTTAAAAATAAGTAATTTCTGGCCTGGTAGGGTAGCTCAATCGGTTAGAGTGTCATCCTGATATGCCAAGGTTGTGGGTTTAATCTCCTGTCTGGGTACATACAAAAAGCAACCAATGAATGCATAATAAGTCAAAAAACAAATCGATGTTTTTCTCTCTCCTCTCTCTCTTCTCTCTCTCTCAAATCAACAAAGGAAAAAAATAAGTAATTTCCATAAATAGACCCATTCCAAATTCCTCAGCTTAATTTCTACTTGGATCCAAATAAAAGACCGACAACATGTTGGTATTTAATCCTTGCCTGTTGGGCCACCCCTACAATGTTATAGCTGAAATGATGTGCATTCTTTCCACATAATTCTGCTTTGAACTAGGCCAAGGGAAGCTCTACTCAAATCATAAAAGACCCAGACACTCCACCATTCATCTTTCCAGTCATCCTTTTATCTGTCCATGCATTCATTCTATAATACTTACTGGACTCCTACTATTTGTAGGGAAAACTTAGAAAAATTAAGATCTGGGACCAGCTCCTACTACTAACACTAAGTAGTATTAGTATTAGTACTAAGCACATTGTCAGGCTGAACTGAAATAGGCACAAAAACCTATGGAACAACATGTTTAGGCATGTCTAACACACATATGAGAAGAAGGAAAAAAGGAAAGAGGAGGACGTTTTAGGCACAGAAACATAAAAGCGGGAACCAGAAGCTAGAATATCAAAATATCAGAATGTGATGCTCTAACACAAGGTGTATGATCTTGGGCAAATGACAAAACTCTTCAATGCCTAATTTAACAGTGTAATAAAATCATGCTTGTCAAGCACCTAGAGTTGTACCTACCATGTAGGGCTGCTAGTGGTTATATTTTTTTTGTCCTAGAAATGATAGATAGTTCTGTGGGCTGCACAATAGTGAAGAGTAAGCCTAGAAATGAGGCTGGAAAAGTATGCTGGAGTCAGACTGTGAAGAGCCTCCCATGCCATACATACTAAGACATTTGGAAAGCACTATATCCATGGACAATAGGAAGCCTATGAAGGTTTTTTAGACCCCAGCTGCAATGTGCTGATTTTGGGATTTCTAGAAGAAATCTTCAGTGGGGATGGTACAGTGAATAGTTTTGGAGAGAATGATGGCAGGGTGAGGAGTCAGTGAAAGTTGCTGGGCCAGAGAAAAAGGGGTCAGAAAGGAGAGGATAGAGTCAAGGTATATTTCAGAAGTAAAACAGCCAGGACAAAGTGACCTTCCAAGATGAAACTTGTTTCAAAAAGAAAATGACAAAAACTTTAATTGGGATGACCAGCCAGGTTACAGTTACACACTCCAGAAACCATCCTTAGTTAACTAATTTACATTCTGATGGATTTACATACATGAATATTAAAAAAAGAAGAAAAAAAGCTAGCAAAACAGACCAGTACTCTTGACCAGTAAACACTCTATTTAAAAAGCCAAACTGCAGAGAGCTTTTACTTTTAGCATTTAACATCTCTGATATTTACTAAAGTATATAGTTCCACTTGCCTGGGAGTTATTTTGTTGTTTAAGTGGACTGTATTAATATCCATCCTTCCACCCTGACCAAACCAACAGATGAGAGCAAACAGTTTCCTCTGACTCTTCAACCTGCTGCTATTTTCATACCTAACCTACTGTAAAAGTGTAATGATCAGCTCTAAATCTAGGCTTGAAGGCAGAGTACTAAAGGCCAGTACATTTACATTTCTCCTAGGCTGCAGCATGGAAATTCAGTGACAAATCAATTTTTTTTCTTTTACAGAGCAGTGGATATACAGGCTTTTAAGAAGAGGCAATGCAGGGGAGAGGAGATCCAAAATCAGCTGTTGGGGATGTCCTTCCACGAGTCACCTTCATAATCCTGGCAATTTTTAAAGGATTTAATCAGGCCAATTAAGCAGACCCAGTCAAGTGACGAGGGAGGCTGAACAGGTTTCAGAAAGGCCATGCACTGGTCAAAGTCAGGCCACCCATCAGGCTTGCAAAGAAACAGCAGACCACTGATTGGAATAGCTCAGGAGTTCTGCACCAATGTAATGGTCCCCACCTTTGCACCAAGTTCCATGGACTTCAAATACCTGCCCCATAGACACTAATGACGTATTTTTCACAAAGTTCTCTCACTGATCTTCAAATCCCTCACTTTCCTTCCTTTTCTCCCTGCCCTTGCCTCTTTCTCCTTGTATTTACACAACTGAAACCACATCTAAATACTCAACTACAGCCCTTTTATTTGTGGCCCTCAGAAAAATATCCAAAGAAAACTGCCTGTTTCTCAAGTTATAGGTCCTCCCCTCTGAGTTTACCTACTTTTCCCATAATAAAGCCTCTCCAGGCCAACAATTAATCAAACCCTGAACACCATTCAGAAAGAGCCAAGGGGAAGTCTTTGACCTCTTCATAAAGGTCCCTGCCAGCAATGTATAGGTCCCTCAAAGTCTCTCACAAGCAACCAATGCATACACTGGCCACATGAAGAGGCTAGCTGATCTTAGGCTTCCTTCCAGCTCTGATGCCCTAGAAGGGTATAATCAAAACCCAAGGACACTTAGGAACTATTTTAGGTTCCTACTTTGCTGACACTCTCTTCTTAGAGAGAGTCCCTTGCTGATGCCAGTCCTCTCAAGAGACCAGGGGAAAACATATGGAGATTCAGAGACAGGAGACCTAGAGTCAAAGCCCAACACCACCACCGAGGAACTGCATGACCTTGGACAAATCTGACAACCTATTTGACCTTCCATTTCTTGAGCTATAAACAGAGGATAACAATACCTAAAAGCTATTTTAAGAGACCTAATTGAAATAAAATGAAATATGGTAAACAGTGAAACACTACAGAAATATTATCATCAATGCCTAGAATTTCCCTAGTATCCCTATTTCACCTACTAATGGTTCCCTCCTCAAGATGCATATCCCAGTCACCTGTACCCTTATCATATGCCTGTAATTCTCAACCTTTTTCATCTCACAGCACACATAAACTACCAAAATTCTGTGGCATACCAGAAACTATTATATTTTTTGTTGATCTGACAAAAAATTAGGTATAATTTTGATTCATTCACAGTAAATAGCTATTGTTGTGTTGGCCATTGTCATTTTTTATTTGACTATTTAAGGGAAAAGAGGTCAGTGCCCTTGACTAAATAGTCAGGTACTTTATATTTTAAAAATTCTTGCAGCACACCAGGTTGAAAACTACTGCTGTATGTTATGCCAGGGGTGGCAAAGATGATAGGCAGGTTTGCAATTCACAGGCACCTGTGCTCAGGTTTCTATCAGATTATAAGCTCCTCAAGGGCTTATGGCAGCATCCCACACATCATCTGGTTTAGAGCTGGGCACTCACTAAGTACTCACACACTGCCTAAGTAAATGACATTTGTTAGTAGGTTAAATCCCTCACAAGCTTAAAGAATACAGGCAGAAGAAAGGTTGATCAACAGAAGCCCAATGCTACACAACCGCTATTATATCCCATGGTATCTGAAATCACTGCCTTTTACTACTTGTAAGCCACTATTGATTGGCAATTCACAGCATCCCCGCCAGGCCTATGCTAAGAATTTCACATGTACCATCACACTGAATCTTCACAACCACTCAAGGAAGCAGGTACTATTATTATCCAATTTTATAAATGGGGAGAATAATACTGAACAAAGAAGTGAAGTAACATGTCTGAGGAGACACAGCTAGCAGTGGCTAAGCAGGAGTTTGAATCCAGGAGGTCTTATTGTAGAGCCAGTGCTCTTAACTTCCGGGGGAGCCAAACCCTTGTGAAACACAAAGCTTCAAGGTATGTCCATTTGAGAAAAGCACCTCTGCCTCCATGTTTTAGCTCCTTATCCCAAGAACCAATTATTAGGACAAAAGGACAGCATGATGCTCCAGAAAAATTATAGCTACTCATTCTCTCAACTAGCATGTGATACAGACAGAAGAAAAACAACCAAATATTTAATGTGCTTGAATCCTGGTCTATTGACAGTTGCTTGAAAAAACACATTTATAATTAGAAGTAAATCTCAAGAAATGCAAACTCAAACTCAAGACAAGGTTTTTACTTCAATAACTTTTCTAGTTAATAATTGATACTAGTAAGAGAAAAATAATGGAAGATAGGCTCTGAATTTTTTGCCCCACAATGAAGGCTAGTCAGAGGCTCAGCAGTATCTCCCAAATCTGTCACTCAATATGGAAAATCCCCAGCGGCTGCCAAGAGTCATGAATTACATTTGTGTCCTTCTTTAGGCTGACATACACATGTACGACAAGCCCCAGAATTCCAGGAGAACCAAACTTCCTTAAATCATCCAACGTATTTAACAGAGCTAATAATGACACAAGAAAAGAAAAAAAATCCTGGCAAACTTTGCAACTTTTCTGTAAGTCTCAAAGTATTCCAAAATAGACAGTTTATTTTAAAATTTAGAAAAATAATAACAATAAAAAACCAACAGAAAAATAAGGAAGAAATATAACCCAACTATTTACAGAAAAAGAAATACTACTTGATCTTGGCTATAGTAAGAAATGCTCAGTGTTACTCATAATAAGAAATGCAAATTGAACTTTGAGATACTAATTTTCTCCAATGAGATTGGCAAAAATTCAAAATTTTAACAGCACACCCTGTTGCCAAGGCTGTAAGGAAATCTCTACTCTTAAACAGGTGGGAATTTAAATGGATACAACTTCTACAGAGTGATTTGGCAATAATTATCAAACAATTTCACTGAGAGTTCTGCTTCTGGGAATTTATCCTAGAGATGTACAAACATCTATTGATAGGATGTCATATGACCAAAATTATTTACTACAGCATCAGCTGCAATAGCAAAAGACTAGAAATAATCCAACTATCAGGAAAGGTTAAATTAATTATGGTACAACCATACCACGGAATATTACGCAGCTATAAAAATAAATTAGGAAGCTGCCTCTGTACTGAGATGAAGTGATCTCCAAGATATATAGGTAATAACAAAAAAGCAAGGTGAAGAATCATATTTATAGTATCTAACTATTGTGTAAATATACTCAAATGTACTTCTATCTGCTTTGAGAAATTTTGGGGGAAATATGGGAAGTTGAGAAATAGTACATATGGTTCTAGGGATGGGAATGAGACATTTCTCTATGTGCTTATTTGAATCATATAAATGTATTATTACCTACTCAGAAATAATAAACAACAGATAAAGAAACCACCAAAAACACCCACCAATTTCACAAATAACAGGGTCAATCTCTGGTTTCACCTCTATGTGGATTATATTCGGGATTATCAGACACCATTCTCCAAGTTCTATTTCTGTTGTTCCCTACAACATACCTTACCTCACATGATGTTAGGAGATGTAAACCAATTTAATATTAACCTGAAGAATATAATCAGGCCCGGCTGGTATAGCTAAGTGGATTGAGCGCGGCTGGGAACCAGAGGGTCCCGGTTCGATTCCCAGTTGGGGCACATGCCTGGGTTGCAGGCCAGGTCCCCAATGAGGACCATGTGAGAGGAAACCATACATTGCTCTTTCTCCCTCCCTTCTCCTCTCTCTGAAAATAAATAAATAAAATCTTTTTAAAAAAATCTTAAAAAAAAAGAATATAATCAAATGCAGAAAAATGTAAATGTAAAAATGCAAAACATTAAAAAATCTAATATACTGAGTCACCTATGATGTTCAGGACTCCATCTCACTTCCTATGTGCACTCTGTACAGTGTTTCCTAACCATACATATTCATCCAAAATCCTAACCTCTCCCCCAACAAGCACAGAAAGTAGAAAATTAAGCATTTTTAATAATTAAAAATTCAGAACCTACTTGAAAGCAACTTTGAGCCCAAAAACATGAATTAAAATCTCAAAATACAATGTATAACAGTAAGAGTAGTGCTGATTATCTTTAGTGTGAAATGTGACGTGTTGCCAGGCATTGACCAGAACTGACTCAGAAACACATTATCTCCCATAGGATCGTGCATGCAGTCCTTGTTTTGACTTCAAGGCTGTGTGCACTGTAGGACCATTATAGCAGTCCACAGGGCATGTGCGTTATGTTACAAGAGAGTAGCCAAAATGACAAGGCCAGCCTGTGACATCAGTGATCCCACCAAGAAGGGCCTCAAACTCACAGACTGTAACACTGCCACGTAGCAGGTAAGTACTTATCCAAAACCCTACTGGGAGACAAAGTCATCAAAGCCCAGCTCACTGAAGTACTATCTAGGGAAAATTATTTGCTTTTCTACTAGATCAATAAGTAGTAAATACGGTCTAGAAATGAACAATCAATAAAATGGGGAAAACCTGTCACTGGTTTTAGCCACATCCTTTGTTCCTGGTCTAGGGAAGGTTTTCACAGAAATAAGGGAAGTAAGTACTAACTATGCTGATCGGTTTCTTACACACACACATGCACACCTCATTTCACTGGGCTTAAAATTATAGGAACATTATTAATGAACCGAGATACTCCTCAATAATAAAACTAAGATCACTCAGGTAGAAAAACTTGCCCTAGACAGTTCCACATGTAACTGGAGCAACCAGGTTTTTATCACTTGACCTAAAGTCACTGCTCAAAGTTAGGGAAATACGGGCTTCTGAAACTAACACCCTGCTCCTCCTCCCCTTTATCCTCAGGTCTGTCTTAATGTCTTAATCAGCAGAGCCCTGTTTTAGAAAGCTCCACTTTAAACTGCTGCACTATCACAAAATGTCTGATCTACTTAAAGAGGTGAAGAGAAACCCTGTATGCTGATCCAGCTACAGAATAGTTCCTCTGGTGCCTCATGAATTTTAGAAACTGTCTCATAAATCAGTTCAACCAAGATCAGTTAACTTGGTCTTGTTACAAATCCTGCTGCCACAGTGGACAGTGTCTCAAATTTAAGTAAAAAATGTAAAAGAAAAAGGCGGAGAAGGAGGGGCCCACCCACAAAAGCTGGGATTGAGAGCTGACAAAGCCAATTTACACAGGTTCTAAAATACATATTTTGAGTTGCCCAGGAAGTCCAAGAAGAGAGGTAACCTGAGAGTTAACGAAACACTTTGCTGCAGAACATTCATGTTTCTTTTTCACTTACACCTATGGGTTCCAAGCTGAGGTCATCTGAGAGCATCTCAGACCACCCCCGACAGCTCCACAGTACTTCTCATAGTGGATCATGGCTGCTGACTTTCTTATGTTTAGTCTTTCTCTAAACTGTGAGTTTCCCAAGGGCAGAGACCATTTTATTTATCCTCAATGCACCTAGCTCAGAGCATGACACTATGGATGCCGCATAAAAATATTTGTTTATTATTTGTTTAGAAGAGGCAATACCTCTGAGGAAAGAAAAGGGAGGCTCTGAAATCAGTTCCCCTTACCTTTGCAAAGAGAACATGAGAGCTACACTCTAAAATAGAGATTCTCAGAATGGGGTCCCAGGATCAGCAGTATCAGCATCACCTAAGAACTTGTTAGAAAAGCAAATTTTCGGGCCCCACCCAGACTCAATGAAGCAGAAACTGAGTGAGGTCTAGCAATCTATGGTTTAATAAACCCATCAGGTGATTTTAATCCTAAGTAAAATTTGAGAACCGCTGTCAAACAGTTTCAATTCATATATATGCTAATGTTTCATAACCTACCCCTCATAACTCAAACAACTAAGATAACTCTGACCAGTTTCAAGTGTCTAGAAATAAAAGTTTATGCATACCTGTGAAGCAGCTTTTCTGGTAGTGTTAATTAACTGCATATACCATACTGGTTCAGAGTTTTTTGTTAATCTATTCCTCTCCACTCACAGCACAGACATACATATTTTACCAATGAAAATACAAAAGACAGGCCAACAGCTAAGGCACTAGAAAAAAATCCTTTTTACAAACTGACTGGAACACATTAGGAAATTAATGTTATACAAAGTAACAAGAAGGTCAGGCTCCTTGGGCAGAATGGGGGGTCACTGTGCATTCATCTCCAAATGAAACAACTTAAAAGACATTCAGAAAAGACCTCATTCTTTCTGTGCATGGTTATAATGGCCTTCTTGAGAATTCCAGGTTATCTGCTAGTGTTTTTAAAAAGCACATCTACATATGTGAGTAAGGACATTCAGAGTGTTCAAAGGTGGGGGGGGCTTTTTTTTTCCACATGGAGACATCAATGACATGTCAACAATGAGCCTAATTACCCTACTGCTACTCAAAAAAAAAAAAAAACCACCTATACCCTCTGTCTGAAATAAATGCTGTACCCCAACTAGGGTCTGTTCTGGATGGAAAGCAGTCCCGCTCAGACACCTTAGGCAGGCATTATTAAGAAAATATGGTATAAGGAAACTCACCTAAGGCTCTCAGTTGCTTGCCTTTCTCTAAGGAGGGGGAGGCTGCCAGAGGTACATGCAGCTCAGTTCAGGTTTCCAGAGGCATCAAGTCTCTGGGTCTTAAATGCAAAAGTAAACTTGACTTTGGGATTGGAGAAAGTGCCTAAAAAAACCTGAAATCTCATCATTGATCTGATAGATGCACATGCTTCACTAGCCAGAAGATCTGTTCAAATAGATTAAGGAGGAGTAACTTCTAAAAGTGTTACTGTTTGGTAATAATACATTTTTATCTACAGACAACATGGAAAAATACCAGAAAACGTCTCTTCTTATTTGTAGACTAAAAGTAAGCAAATCTTGACAGTGAAGAAGGACTCATCTTTGTGATCCCTCTCATTATGCAGAAGCTGCTGGCAGAGAAACCACACTTAAAAATTACGGTGTTTAAATTCTGTTCTAATTTCCATACCCAATTGCAAGAAATCCAAAATTAAGAATAATTTTCATCAAAACAGGTTTATTCTACCAGTGGGGAAAAAATGATCTTATTAATGTTCATTTTCAAAAAGCAGGTTTTTAAGGTATAGCAAATTATTATAAAAATAACATCATGCCTATTAATCTCTATTATCAATCTAGTTTTAAAAGAAAATATTTAATTTCAATTTAATATTTTCCCAACTAAATACAGATTAATATGTTTGTTTTTAAAATGCATCTTAAAAAGTACCGTGTTTGGTTGGCTCTAACTCAAATGCCATCAGATTCACCCAAATCAGGACCTAACGACCTAACCCCAATCAAATAGCAGACTAAAATTTTTCAAGCTGTTCATGTGTATTTTGTTTTATATCTTCTTCAGTTGAAAAGTAATGTAATATAGCAGTACCTCATCTGTACTGTCAACTCAAAAATATATTTCTTGATCCTTTGTTAATGTATTCTAAATGAATAAATGAATGATATGAGCATATGGCAAAACACAGGCTACCACTTTCTCTCCCAGGAAATGCCCATTTCTGGAAAGAAGTACCCAAAACGTACCAGGAGGATAATTCTGCTTTACAAAAGCAGTACCCCATTTACTACTATTTTCAAAGACATTCATCTTTTTGCAAAGAAAAAAAAAAAAAGTAACCTTGTCTCTCACTGCCGTATGTACACTGAAATTATAAGTAGTAAAGACACTTTATTAAATAACAAATTTCAATCCACTTTCAAATTTGAAGGTTAGCATTCCCACTGCAATCACTTCTTTAGATAACTCCTGTCCACTGAGCACCCAACAAAGATGAACTACACCACGTTTGAAAATCTAAAGAGTTTGATTACACTTATTTTTTGTTCCTGTAATGCAGCTTTCCCTAAACATAACTGGGCATCAAAGTCACCTGGGAACTTTCAAAAATTAAAAATTCACCATCCTCATCTCTTTTAACCAGAAACTCCAGCAGTGTGACCCAGAAATCTGTATTTGTTTTTAATGAAGACAAATTTCAGAACCACTACTTGGTAGCAGGAAGTAAAATATCAACAAATATCAGTTTCACAAAAGTGGCCCAACAATTCGAGGGAAGTCTTCAGCAAAGTTGTACTTGTTTTAAGAGGAAACATCTGAAAAGCAAAACGAAGACCTAGTATTGCCTATGAAACTCAGCAAATCTCCCTGCCAATTAGTGTAAAGACCAAAGTAGTGGTTCCCAAGCTTTGGG
This sequence comes from Micronycteris hirsuta, assembly GCA_004026765.1. NCBI lineage: Eukaryota > Metazoa > Chordata > Mammalia > Chiroptera > Phyllostomidae > Micronycteris > Micronycteris hirsuta. The sequence continues at coordinate 107,525 of PVJI01002593.1, forward strand.
GCATACCATAATCACCTGGGGCTTATTAAAGTTTCTGATTCAGTAAGCACAAGAATTTGCATTTTCAACAAGTTCCCAGGTGATGTGGAAACCCTTTTGAGAAGCACAGGGTTAGAGCAATGATGTGGAATTCGAACTGCTGTAATTTGTCACTAACTAGCTGCAGAACTTTGAGGAAGTCCTAAATTCTCTAAGTTGTGCCTTCTTCTTCTTCTTCTGAGAGATGACACCAGTGCATCTCCTCTACCTCCAACACTCTCTTGTTCTATGAAATAAAAGCACATGAAATTGCAGGAATCGTGGGGGTGAGAGGAAAGGTTCCAGTCCCTATGACAAGCAATATATTACATTTACAGACAAAGAGTAACACACATCCAGAAGCAACAAATTAGTCTTTTTTTTTGTCGTTGTCAAAAATGAAGAAGTATTTCTAACCTTTATGGCTAATGGCAAAAATTACACTATTTTTACATCCAGAATCCCATGCTTGTATAGAAAAACAAAAAAAAATTATGGCATGAATTCAATATCCCTTTAGTACCAAGTAAGTTCCTCATTTGCCAAAAACTTCCTGTGGCTTTATCCACAAAAGGGAGAGAGGAGATGCCAAAATTTACTGAAGGTCAAAAACACACCAGACAATGACAGATGTTCTGTTCTAAACATCCTGTTCTGACATCCTGCTCATCAAGTCTTCACAACTATATGAAACAAATATCCTAATTTTACAGATAAAGAAACTGAGGCTCACGAAGCTTAAGTTACTCTCTTATGGCAGCAGATGATCAATGGCAGAGTCAAGGTTTGTATTAAGGGTTATACAACTCCAAACCTCTCACTCTTTTTATGATACAATGATTTCCTCATCATTTCCGTCTACCATGACCCTTTAAAATGCCACTAGAAAAAGAGCGGGGTTCTAATGTTTTTTAATTAATTTTGAAGGAGATCACCTTCACAAAAGGTCTTTCAGGCAATGCATTCCCCATCAAGCTCTTGAATGGCAGAACTTCCATGGTTTTATAAGACGGTTCTATTTAAAGTTTCACCCAAGCCTGAAAACAGGACTAATATTATGACCTTGATCACCTTGCACAACAAAAAACCCCCTTAACAAGTGGATTGTTGGAGGGTATGGGCCAAAAGAGGACAAGTAAATCTTCCCCCGACCCTCATCTACAACACAACCCAGACTGATATCTACCATGACCCTTTTAAATGGTCAAATTCAGAATAATATCAGCTGATCCCAGAAAACATTTCCCCATCTCCCCTTTTAGGAAAACTTGATTACAAATCCACATCAACTGCAAAGATGACAGAAAACCAAGTTGAAAGACATAAGAATTTTTTTAAATGCCATTTTTAATGCTTGCAAGATACTTACTTGCACACCTAATGGTTCATCTATGTAATAACTCCCCAACCTATATTCATTCATTTCTCCTATTAAATCACAACACAAATATGTTCCCAGAGCAACACTGTAAAATACTTCATATGCCTTTATTGCACAGCCCTATCAGAAGTGTGGCCTTAAAAATGATGGGCCTTAGAAATGACAGGTGTTTCTGTAACAATTCATCATTTCAAAGAGCAACCAAGAAAAGGGTCTTCCAAAGGTGTGGTTCTTTCCTCTAACTCACCATCAACCATGCATGAAACTATATTTTGTCCTCTCTACAGACCTGAAATACAGGCACAGAATGCTGCAGTAGTCTGCCTTACCCCTAGGAGCAAGTACCTTTGTAGAGCTCAGATGGTGTTTCCTGGTGGACCAGCAATGCCACTGCCCTCCCTGAGGCACATCCACTGGGCACCTGTCACCACAGGCCCCAGTGCAGTTCTCAGCTGGATAGCATGATGGGCCATGGCAGGTAGCTAATGGGGCCAAGGTGAGGCATCAGAAACACAAGGGTCGGTTCACTTGGCTCAGATCCAGGGCTACAGACTTCATTGTCTAAACTCAGCTTGGTAAACACTGGCAGTAATAAAGAAAAAAATCCATCCTCCTCCAGGAAATTACCTCCTACCTTGGATCCCACTGAGAGCAAATCATACTTAGAAATTATTAATTCTATCTAGAGCACCAAGTTATGCATGGGGCACTTGATGAAAAAATAATGGCATCTATTTATTAATCAATTTACTAAGTGATCATCATTCCACTCTCAATTAATATCTATTGACTACATACTGTGTATCATGCACTGCTCTAGGAGCTATGGATACAGTGAACAGAAAAAATGTCTCTCCCTTCACAAAGCTTCCAATCCAGTGGAAACAAGTAATATTAATTAATATGGTAAAAAATATTTTAATGGAAGTAAAGCAGAGTGAGCATCACAGAGTGACTGAAGAGAGGGAGGAACTATTTTAGACAGGGTCAGGGAAAGCCTCTTGGAAGAAGTGACTTCTGACAAGGGCTGAAATGAACACCTGGCATTTATTATCAGTAATCCTTATGACAATCCCTCAAGCAGATAGCTGTAGTTTACAAATAAGGAAACTGGGGCTCAAGCTAGTTAAAAGACCTTCCCAAGTTTATGAGTATCATGCCAAAAAAATAGCTTACAACCCATGCTGCCATTTCCACTACGCAAATGCCAGTCCTAGTCTCGATACAAGATGAATATAACCCAGGCAGTGAGCAAGAAGAGTCATTCAAGTACAAAAAGAAAATAAGATCATCTATGTATACTTATTTTTAATCTCAATACTTTAAACTTCTGTTTTTATGTGAGATTTACATGTTTAAATACGTATACAATTTAGAGGTGAATTAAAAATATTTATTATTGATAGATATTATCATTGTGCAGACAATTTCAAGATCACAAGAGAAAAGATGCCAAAGAAATAAACATGGTCCCTCTTCCCCAAACAGAATATTTTGTTATACACAGCCTATATTCTGTGAACATAATTTTAAATTTCAAAATACAAAGTGAAATAAAATAAACCACACATGTGAATATACAGTGCAGCTCACTGTGGAGTGGAGACATTTTATCCCAACGCCTCATCCAGGACTGGGTCCCCACATACTGATGATTCCAGTCTGCTCCCCTGACAGGAAACCTGCTTATTCCACACTGAAGGGAATCCACAAATCATTTCAAATTGGTCATCAGACAGCAGCTGTCAACTGGTGATAACTTTTGGTCACTCCCTACCCAGGCTATTTAATATACATGGAAACATAAGTTTAATAAATTGTTCAAATGTGTATTTATTCAAAATACCATTATGAGTCCATCATACTGTTACAGGCTATCAGCTAAATACTATGCATTTTTTAAAAGGCTTGGCAGCTTAATACATATTTTTACTGCTCATATAACTCAAAAATAGCCTCAGAGTAAAACATTTAATTTGACACATAAATAGTCCATTACATAGCCTAACCCTCTTTTGTGTTTTCAAAGAGGGAAGAAAGTGCTGGGGTATTTCAATTTAATAGGAGGAGCACAGCAAAGGGGAAAAATTATTCACACATAGCTGTTGATCTTACTTTAGGGCCAGGTTTAAGGGTATTGGTAAATAGAGGGGTATCTGGGGAAAAAAGGGTATCTGGTTATCAAAAGCATTAAGACTAATCTTAAAAAGGTGGGGGGGGAAGAAGGCCATTATTTGGATAGTCTCCTGTATATTAATCCTCCCTCAAAATGTCTAGTATCATTTACTGTAACTATAAATTGATCTGATTATAAATTGAACAAGGGTTCTAGACCCTTGTGGTCTACTGGTGACCACAGGAGAATTCCTGTTAAGATATATAACTGATCTATAAATCTTTCTCCAGTTCTCAAAGGCAAATGTGCAATTACACAGATATTCATCTTCTTTTATATGACCAAGAGCTACTTACTAGTTGCCTAATAAGTGAGTTAAGGGGTTCCTAAAATCCATATAGGTAACTTACAGTACATAAAGAACTTGAAATTGGTCTACCAAGAACTTGGACAGTTCTCCAACACTGCAAATCGTCTACTGGGCACTTTCACACACTAACATTGGGACTTTCAGAATTCTCACTATACTCTGGAAAAATGAGGTGTAATGTTAGTGTTGTGTGAGTCAGTCACAGTTTTACAACCCTCCTATTCCTGCTTTTCAATTATAAATTACTATTAGGTCAATGTTATCACTAGAAATTTGATTCATTGAATATTATGTGGTTCATTTCACAATGTGTAGTTGCTATTTACAACATTTATATTTTTATCCTGTAATTTTCAACAATGAGATCTTAAGAGATGTATGTGCTGTGGTGAAAATAAGAATACAGACCCCCTACAGTTAAAGCAGATACATACAAGCCCACCTCCAAAAAAAACTACTTGTACAGTAAACCTTCTGTGATTTTATGTTCTTTTAATAACTTGCCATCTACAACCAAGGCAAGTACAACAGAATTACATTTTTTAAGCTTACGGAATACACTGCTTTATAAAATAAAATCATTCATAAGTGGCTCACACTAATATTTGCTTATCTTGATGTTGCATGGTAAAGGTGAGATAAAGAGCCTCGGTCTCACCTAAGTAAATTAAGTCCAAAAAATCTGAGGACTACTCCAGACCGGTAATTATTAACCTTTCCTGAGTCAGAGCCACTTCTGAGAATCTGACAAAAGCTATAATCGTCTCCACAGAAAGATACACACACGCATTAAAATTTGCATCCACCGGCATATTTCTTAATTCTTAAAGACCTTACAAATCCAAAGTACTTGTGCTGAGACAATTTTGTACCCTCACTTTTCCAAAGTTTCCTAAATATACAAAAGTTAATATTGAATATCATTTTGAAACTACTTATGACTCCCTGAAAATTCTGCAAATATTGGGTTGGCCAAAAAGTTTGTTTAGTTTTTTCCATATGATGGCTCTAATAGTGCTTAGTTGTCTTTAACTTCATTCAAAACAATTTTGTTAGATTATATTGTGACAGCTGACATATCAGCATACATATTTTTAAAAACTTACCAAATTGCTGAGATTTTGTGCAGCTACTTTAATATTGAAGATGAAAGATGATATACAACATTTTAAGCATATTATGCTTTATTAATTCAAGAAAGGTAAAAATACAACTGAGATGCAGAAAAAGATGTGCACAGTGTGTGGGGAAGATTCTGTGATGGACAGAATGTACAAAAGTATAAATGGCAAGAAATACTCCAAGTAATGAAAAGCAAAGGCCTGCAACCAAGACTACTGTACCCAGCAAGGCTGTCACTTAAAATGGAAGACAAAATAAGGAGTTTCTCAGAGTAAAGAAGGTTAAAAGAGTACACCTCCACCAAACCAGCACTGCAAGACATGCTAAAGGGACTGCTTTAAGAAGAAAAAGAGAGAGAAAGAGAGGAATACAGGTACAAAGGGGGAAAATGACAATGAATAGTAAATAATAATCAATAACTATCAATAATAACCTTAAATGTAAATGGACCAAATGCTCCAATCAAAAGACATAGGGTAGCTGAGTGGGTAAGAAAACATGATCCACATATATGCTTTCTACAACAGACCCACCTCAGAACAAAAGATCTACAGAGACTGAAAGTGAAGTAATGGGAAAAAATATTCCAAGCAAACAGACCTGGAAAAAAAAAACTGGGATAGCCATACTTGTGTCAGACAAAATAGATTTCAAAACAAAGGCCATAAAAAGAGACAAAGGAAAATACTTCATAATTCTTAAGGCAAGAATCCATAAAGAAGCTATAAACATTGTAAACATATATGCACCCAACACAGGACCACTCAACATAGGAACACCCAAATATATAAGGAAAATCTTGGAGGACTTCAAGAAAGATATAGACAGCAACACAGTAGGGGATTTTATATATATGTATATATAACACCCCACTGTCAACCATGGACAGATCTTCCAAACAAACAATCAACAAGGACATTGTGGCACTGAACAACATGCGAGATCGAATGGACTTGGCTGACAAACACAGGAGCTTTCACTGCAAAGACATACAATATACATTCTTTTCACATGCACATGGAACATTTTTAAAGACAGACCATATGATAGAACACAAAACAAACCTCAACAAATTGAAGAAAATTAAAACCATATCAAGCATTTTTTTAGATCACAATGGGTTGAAACTGGAAACCAACCTCAAGGAAAAAACTCAAAAACAATCAAATCCATGGAGATTGAATAACATATTATTAAACGATGAATGGGTAAACAATGAGATCTAGGAAGAAATCAAAAAGTTTCTGGAAACAAATGAAAATGAACACACAACAACCCAAAACCTATGGGACACAGCAAAGGCAGTCCTGAGAGGGAAGCAATACAGGCCTACCTATAAAAGAAACTTTTCAAAAAACCACCTAACCCTACATCTACAAAAACTAGAGGAATGACAACAAACAAAGCCCAGAGCAAGCAGAAGAAAGGAAATAATCAAGACCAGAGCAGAATTAAATGACATAAGACTAAAAGAACACTTCATAAAATCAATATGTCCAGGAGTTGGTTCTTTGAAAAGATAAACAAAATTGACAAGCCTTTAACCAGATCCATCAAGAAAAAAATAGAGAGGACCCAAATGAATAAAATCAGAAAGTAAGAGATGAGAAATTACAACTGATACCACAGAAACACAAAGGATCTTAAGAAATCACTACAAACAACTATATGCCAAGAAATGTAAAAACCTGGGCAAAATGGACAAATTTCTAGAAACATAAAATCCTGCCAAACTGAGTCAAGAAGAAGCAAAAAGCCTGAATAGGCCAATAACAGCTAGTGAAACTGAAGCAGTAATCAAAAAAATTCCAGGCATGCAAAAGCCCCGGGCCAAAGGGCTTCACAGAAGAACTTTACCAAACATTTATGGAAGAACTAAACCTGATTCTTCTCAAACTATTCCAAAAAATCAAAAAAGTGAGAAGGTTCCCAAACTCTTTTTATGAGGTCAGTATTACCCTAATTCCAAAACACATAAAGACACAACAAAGAAAGAAAACTACAGACCAATATCGCTGATGAACATAGATGTTAAAATTCTCAACAAAATATCGCAAACCTCATCCAGCAATACATTAATAAGATCACACACCATGATCAAGTGGGATTCAACCCAGGGATGCAAGGATGGTACAATATATGCAAATCAACAAGTGTAAAACATCACATAAACAATATGGAAGACAAAAACCACACAATCATATCAACAGATGCTAAAAAAGCATTTGATAAAGTCAAGTACCCATTTATGATAAAAACACTCAGCAAGGTGGAAATAGAGGAAGCATACCTCAATATAATAAAGGCCAGCCCAGGCTGGTATAGCTTAGTGGATTCAGTGCTGGCCTTCAAACCAACAGTCGCTGGTTCGATTCTCAGTCAGGGTACATGCCTTGGGTTGCGGGCCAGGTCCCCAGTAGGGGGCAACTTCTACAAGAGGCAACCACACATTGAAGTTTCTCTCCCTCCTCTTTCTTCCTCCCTTCCCCTCACTCTAAAAATAAATAAATAAAATATTTTAAAAATAAATAACTAAAAGCCATACACAAGAAACCTAGAGCCAACATCATATTTAACGGGCAAAAACTAAAAGCTTCCCCCCTAAAAGCAGGCATAAGACAAGGGTGTCTGCTTTTATCACTTCTATTGAATAAAGCATTACAAGTTCTAGCCACCATGACCAGACAAGAAAAAGAAATAAAAGGCATCCAAATTGGAAAGGAGGAAGTAAAACTGTCACTCTGTACAGATGACATGATAGTGTACACAGAAAACCCTATAGACTCCACCAAAAAACTAAATAAATGAATTTGGCAAAATAGCAGGATACAAAGTCGATATTCAGAAATTTAAGGCATTTTTGTACATTAATAATGAAATATCAGGAACAGAAATTAGGAAGAAAATGCCATTTACTAAAGCTACAAGAAAAATAAAATACTTTGGAATAAACTTAACCAAGGAGGTAAAAGGCCTGTACTCAGAAAATTAAAGAACGCTGAAGAAAGAAAGTAAGGAAGACGCAAATAAATGGAAGCATATACTACCGTGCTCATGGATTGGAAGAATTACCATCATCAAAATGTCCATCACTCAAAGCATTTTATAGATTCAATGCAATCCCTATCAAAATACCAATGACATATTTCACAGATATAGAACAAATATTTCAAAAATTTATATGAAACAATAAACGACCCCAAACAGCCTCAGCAATCTTGAGAAAGAAGAACAAAGTAGGAGGGATCACCGTATCTGATATCAAACTCTGTTACAAAGCCACTGTAATCAGAACAGTCTGGTAGTAGCATAAGATCAGACACATAGACCAATGGAACAGAATGGAGAAATAAACTCATGTCAATACAGTCAGTGAATATTTAACAAAGGGGGCAGGAACATAAAAATGGAGTAAAATCAGCTTCTTCAATAAATGCTGTTGGGAGAGCTGGACAAGGATATGCAAAAAAACAAAAGTTGCCCACCAACTTACACCATACACCCAAATAAACTCAAGATGGATAAAAGACTTAAATACAAGTTGTGGTGCCATAAAAGTCCTAGAGGAGAATATAGGCAAAAAATTTCAGATATCCCACACAGCAATATTTTCATTGATACATTCCCTAGGGCAAGGGATATAAGGAAAGAATAAACAAATGGGACTACATCAAATGAAAACGCTTCTGCACAGCTAAAGAAAACAACAAAATTAAAGGGAACCAACCATATGGGAAAACATAATTGCCAATGATACCTTGGACAAGGGTTTTGATCTCCAAAATATATAAAGAACTCACAAGACTCCACTCCAGGAAGATAGACAACCTAATTAAAAAATGGGCAAAGGACCTGAACAGACTCCTCTCCATGAAGGACATACAGAGGGCCCTTAAGACACATGAAAATATGCTCAACATCACTAGCCATCAGAGAGATGCAAATTAAAAACAAAATGAGATACCACCTCACATGGGTCAGAATGGCCATCATTAACAAATTAACAAGTGATGGCAAGGCCGTGGAGAAAAGGGAACCCTAGTGCACTGTTGGTGGGAATGCAGACTGGTGCAGCCACTGTGGAAAACAGTATGGAATTTCCTCAAAAAACTAAAGATGGAACTGCCTTTTGATCCAGCAAGAATCCTGAATCACTAATTCAAAGGAACCTATGCACCCCTATGTTCATAGCAGCACAATTTACAACAGCCAAGTGCTGGAAGCAACCTAACTGCCCATCAATAAATGAGTGGATCAAAAAACTGTGGTACATTTACAAAATGGAATACTACACAGCATAAAGAAAGAAGGAACCCTTACCCTTCACGACAGCATTGGCAGAACTGGAGAGTATTAAACTAAATGAAATAAGCCAGGTGGTGAAGACAAATACCGTATGGTCTCATCTATAAGTGGAACCTAATCAACAAAACAAACAAATGAGCAAAATAAAACCAAAGACACTGAAGTAAAGAACTAACTGACCGTGACCCAAGGGGAAAGGGGTGGGAGATAACAGGGGAAAGGAGGGGAAAGAGCAAGTCAAGGAACACGAATAGAGAACTTATGGGCATGGACAATGGAGGGGATTGACTGTGGGCGTGGGGGGGAGGCAGAATGGGGCAGGGGAGAGCAATGGGGAAAAAGGCAGGACAATTGTAACTGAACAACAAAAAAAGACATGCTTTGCAAAGTGTCTTGGTACTATTGACACTTTGGCCAAACAATTCTTTGCTGTGGGGCTGTCTTATGCATTGGGAGATGTTTAGCAGAACCCCTGCCCTCTACTCACTAGAAGCCAATAGTGGGAGATAGCCCACATACTCAAAATATTCAAATCAATAAAGTTATTGGTGAAAATGAAAAATGTGTATTTTATTTTATAGAAAAAAACATAATGGACATTTTGGCCAAGCCAATATATCTTCATTCTTATACTCTACTCTCTGACATCCTTGAACCTAATGTTAAGAGTCCCCTGCTCTAGATTTCATGCTTTTCACCATCATTTCAATATCGATTCAGTAAACTGTATCTCCTGTTTCTTTATCCATGTCAGGATTTGTCACTATTTTTTGATACAGTAGGGTTTATTACTTTCTACTGAATCCTTCTCAAAAATCTAAGGTAAAGATTTTGCCCTTGAGGACAAAATGACCTATTCTAAAGGTCTTCCATTCCAGCATCTGTGGTCCTTTCACTGTAAAGCCATTTATTTTTAAGATTAGAATATTGTCTTCTGTGTGTGCACATCCCTTCACACTTGGGAAACTTACTACCTCCTGAGGAATTTCACTTTGAGCAAGTATTTCTTATACTGATCTGACATCCATCTTCCTATATCCTACCTCCAGCAATCTTTGTTTTCATTCCATAGTTCCAAACATGAAATCTAATATACCTTTCTCCCTGAAGACAGCCTCAGACACAGAGGACACAGCTTCCCTTGCTCTCTTCTGCCCACACAGCCTTCAGATTTTCAGGTCCACCTCACCATCCTGATCATTTTCTCTGAATTTTATAATTGTACCTGGGTCTGAACTCAACACTCCAAGACACCACTGCAGCCTCAAACTGAAGCAAGACTTTTTATGAATGTTATCAGTTTGCAAAGTCAATGTCCTGCTAAAAAACTTCTGTGTCAAAACCCTCTGATCTCAGAAAACATGGCACCACCCTTAAGCCCAGTTTCCCAGCTGAACTCAATTCTAATCCTCAGAAAGTTCTGTAGTCAACAACTTGCCCACCTGAACAAACATCTTAGTTTGTCTGGAATAATAAGATGGCCAAGCAGGAAGTGGGGAAAAGTAGTACTCATTCTGAATTCCCTAAGGTAGAAAAGTGGCAATAGAGAGAACAGAAAATTGTGACCCGCTTTAATTTTCTCTATATTTCAAAAGTAGTTTTCCTATGCAGTCAGAGAAACACCCAAAACTGGGCTTTGGAGGCAGGGTAGGCTTTAGATAGGCAGAGAAAAAGACAAGGTTATTTCATGCCACAGAATTTCAGCAGAGATGCAGAGGTGACAAAGCCTCTGGCATACTACAGGGATACGGAGTCAACCACACTGGAGTAAGGAAAGGGTCCACGTGGCGTTGTCTGAGGGGGCAGGACTGGAAAGCAGGCTGGGGTCACAGCACTGAGGCCCTTAAAAACCAGGCTGTTGAAGTCCAGCTTTCATCCTAGAAACACTGAGTCATCGCTGAAGTTTCAAAGCAGGAAAGTAGTATGATGAAAGCTGTAACTTTAGAGACGGTACAGAGGCCCCTGTACACATCAGTCATTTAATCAATGATGCTGACCGGACATATAGATTCAGACTGCCAGGAAAGAAGCATCTTGTGACCTAAAAACTTACAGAAAAATCACTTCCCTAGTGAAATCCACCTCAGCAACAACTCACTTTATCTTTCTAATTCAATTAAGTACAAAGAAAGAAAAGGAAACAAAGAATGCAACTCAAACAAGCTAACACTGCCTGGAATGTCCAAGATTCCCTCAATGCACTCCTAAATCAAAACGCGAATTTTGCAGAAAGCTAAAAATGATATAAAGGCATTAAATATTTAGTCTTTCCATTTGCTATTATTGTTCAGTAGTTACTCGGCTGTAACAGTCATTAACATGCTGAAAAGGAACTTCATGTAAATTCATCTCCAGTCTGGGAATACTGCTGCTCTGATGTACTGGCTGCAAGCTACATCCAGCTCAGAGGCACCATTTCCCCACAGGCAGGGCCAAATGTCTGGTTCACTCATAATTTACAAATGATTATTTTTCTAATTAATCATTCATCAAAAACATAAACAGCAACAGGGTGTGAAGTCAATGGTAGCAAAAAAACAAAAGGGTACAAAGATCTGTCAATTCCTCTATCGAAGCTATGAACCAGGGCAGCAAGCCTTGGTCCTACTGAGGGACCACAGCAGAGTCACCAGAGAAGGCTCCTTTGGACTGATGGAGCTGCCACTTCACAGTAGAGCGTGCCCTTGTCCCAGGGTACAACTGCCTCTCAAGCACTCTAGAAGGGATAACATCTCTATAAATGAGATCCTCACTGGTCTCTCCTTTCTCCAGATGCTCCTCCAATGCCTACCTCATCATCTCCTCATGCCTCTTTCTCCTCAAGACACACAGTTAAAATACTTCCCCTCAAGAAGTCTTCATCATGTCATCAGAACCTATGGGGCTATTTCCAGTCTCAAGATGTCTGACTCTTACAACTTGAAAGACCCTTGAATATCCCCTGGCCCTTTATTTTATAGTTGGGAAAAGAACTAGGGAGGTTCCAGCATGTCCACCATTATCTGTTGAGCATGACTTGAGGACTCTTCAAGGAGAGTCTTTGTTTTTTCTGGATGGGTTGCTCCCTGTCCACCTCTGTAATGATTATCAGAAACTGCAACGGCTGAATAATTACAACACTGCTGCTACCTGCAGAAGGCATATGCAAGATCTACGCACCTTTAAAGACTGGCTAAGTTTTAAATATGTAAATCAGATTTCTGAAGTGGCTGTGCTAAATCAGTACTAAAAAAGCTAGTATCAGTACTATGTTAGATTTCTAAAAGGATATAAATACCAATGTTTTCCCAACCACCAGGATCGAGCAGCTAGACCTTGGTCTGCAGAGAAACCACAATGATCCTAGTTCATGTCAACTTGGAAAGCTGACTGCTAACAAAAGAGCAAAGAAGACAGAAAGAGTCTTCACCAGATCCTAACATTAAATCTCACTCACATGAGGCCTCACAGTCATTTAGTTTGGGACAATGTGACAGACAAGGAAGAAATGAGCTGCTATGATGAGACTGAAATTTTAATACCAGGCATATAAAGCATAATCTCTGTTGTTCAGGTTTCCCGCCTGTACAATAAGTGTATCCTCCCCACCTACAGAGGTACACTGTAAAGAAACAATATCCTCAGGACGTATAAAGTTATCCAGATGTAGAGTTCTAATGGAAGATGACCTCATTCATTTACTCCTATCATAACTAGGATATAATAACATAATTAGTTAGAATTTAAGCTTATTGAGTGCTTATGACATGCAAAGCACCATGCAAAGCACCTTACATGCATTAACTCATCTAAACCTCACAAAAACCAGAGTACTATTATCTCCATTTCACAGATGGAGAAACTGAGTCATGGTGGTTCATTAAATTATCCAAGGATACATATCTAGCAAACGGAAGAGCCAGGATTTAAACTCAGGCCTTCTGCATCAGTGACAGAATTCTTAACCACAAGTCTCCCTCCTCATCACTTAGTTGTCTGTGACAGAAAAAGAGTAAGAAAAACAGGAGATGTTTAACAAAAAACAGTACCTAAACAGGTGCTAAGAGAAACCTGATCTGTCAGATAATTACACCAAAGTATACAGAGTATCTTTTCTAGATGCTTGGAATGGACAACAGGATTCTGGATAGGTAAGATAAGGGAAAAGTACAATCTCCATGTTTTACAGATGACAAGGGTGGGGAGCAGAGCCTTGAGGTGATTTGCCTCAGTTCACTCACAGCAACTGCAGCCCAAGTCTCCAAACACCCAGGCCAACATTCTGTGCACGATTCAATGCCAGTTTATCGTCCTTGGTCTAGCAGTATGACCTTAACGAAGATGAGTAACCAGTACCGATGAGGCTGATTTCAAGGGCCTGATCAACCTTGAAACAGGACATCCTAACCTTCACAGATGCCCTGTTCTCCACAGAACCACTGTGTCAGTTTTGGATAAGTGTTTAAAAAACAGGTCTGGGGGATATTTGTGCATGCTTGGTAGAATTGTGAAATGGTGCAACCACAGAATGGAGGTTCCTCACAAAACTAAAAATAGGTGTGCTATATGATCCAGCAATGCCACTTCTGGGTAGATATCCAAAAGAACTCAAAACATGGACTCAAAGAGTTATTTGCACACCTGTATTCATTAACAGCACTACTCACAACAGCCATAAGGTAAAAGCAATCCAAACATCCATCAAAGGATGAATGCCTAAACAAAATGTGGCATACACATACAATGGAAGAATAGCCTTAAAAAGGAAGAAAATCCTGTTACATGCTACAACGTGGATAAATATATATATTCTGCTAAGTGAAATAAGCCAATCACAAAAAGACAAAGACTATATGCCAAAGTCATAGAAAAAGAAAGTAGACGAGGGTTAATGGGGGTGAAGGGGAGGACAAAAGAGGGAGTTGTTGTTTAACAGGTAGAGAGCAGCGACTTTCAACCTTTTTCATCTCATGCCACACACAAACTAATTACAAAAATTCTGCTGCACAGCAAAAAGTATACTTGTGGCCAATCTTACAAAAAAAAATTGTAATAATATTGATCCCTCGCATCAATATTATGATATAATAATATTATATATATTATAATATTGGGTATAATATTGATCCATTCACACCAGAAGGCTATTTTTATATTTTCTGTTGCCACAGTTTTATTTGACAATCTAAGGTAAAATAGTTAGGGCCCTTGACTAAATAGTCAGGTATTACATATTTTAAAAACTCTTGTGGCATGCTGGTTAGAAATCACTACTAGGGAGTTTCAGAATGGCAAGAAGAAAAAGTTCTAGAAATTTATTTCACAGCAGTATGACTACACTTTACAGTACTGAAACTGAACTATACATTTAAAAATGGTTAAAATGAAAATGTAATGTGCTTTTCACCACAATAAAAAACATTTTAATTAAAATATGGGCAAAGGACTTGAACAGACACTTCTCCAAGGAGGACATACAGAGGGCCCAGAGACATATGAAAAGACGCTCAACAAAACTAGCCATCAGAGAGATGCAAATTAAAACCACAATGAGATACCACCTCACACCAGTCAGAACGGCCATCATAAACAAATCAACAAACAGCAAGTGTTAGAGAGGTTGTGGAGAAAACAGAACCCTAGTGCACTGTTGGTAATACAGACTGGTGCAACCACTGTGGAAAATAGCATGGAATTTCCTCAAAAAACTAAAGATGGAACTGCCTTTTGACCCAGCAATACCATTGTTGGAATTACACCCTAAGGATCTTGAAACACCAATTCAAAAGAACCTATGCACCCCAATGTTCATAGCAGCACAACTCATAATAGCCAAGTGCTGGAAGCAACCTAGATGCCCATCAATAAATGAGTGAATCAAAAACCTGTGGTACATTTACACAATGGAACACGACACAGCAGAGAGAAAGAAGGAGTTCCTACTCTTCGCAACAACATGGATGGAACTGGAGATAATTTGCTAAGTGAAACAAGCTGAGCAATGAAAGACAAATACCATATGATCTCACCTTTAACTGGAACATAATTAACAAAAGAAAAAAAGCAAACAAAATATAACCAGAGACATTGAAATTAAGAACAATCCAACAATAGCCAGAGGGGAGGCGGGGCGGGGACTATGGGGAGGAGGGTTTTCAGGAACTGCTCTAAAGGACACATGGACAAAACCAAGGAGAGGGTGGAAGCAAGGGAGAGAGATGGGTTTGGATGGGGTGGGAGGGAGGGGAGGGAAGAAAATGCAGACAACTGTAATTGAAGAACAATAAAGTAATTAAAACTTTTTTTAAAAAGAAAAGAAGAAAAAATACACAATGTTAAAAGAAAAAAACTGAAACTAGTTCAATCAAGAAAAGGTAACTGATTTCATTCAGGAGCACTTGAGTGTTAAAAAATTTTCTCATGTCTATAAATTCACTCAACTAAGGTAACAGTTAACCCTTTCATTCAGTTAAAAGAAATAAAATGAAATGAAAATAGAATGCCTCATAGGAGAGAATGTATGTAACTAAGATCTACTTCTCCTCCCTGGAATAAATGATTACTGACAATAGATATACAATTACATGTTTTAAAGTCTACCCTGGAGAAGTACAAAACTGCATACACACTGTCCTCTCTTTTCTTGATTTCTTCCAAGTTTGGACCATTCCCAAAATTATTTTTTCATTCCTTAAAACTACCAAAACTACCAAGTACATGTTAATATAAGAAGAGTTGTTTTTTTTTTTAGCATTTGAAATGTTTGCAGAACACTCTACCACCACACACACACCACTCATGTTCCATGAAATCAAAATACATTTCAAAAATGTAATAGCTAAGATTACTAAACACTTATATCTAAGTACCTTATACATGTGTTAACCAAATTTAATTCTTAAAACTACTGTATAAAGCAAGTTACCGTTTTGCTGGTAAGGTAACTGAGTCACAAAGGTCATGTAGTTATGACACACTTGAGCTTGGATGTGAACACTGTTGGACAGGTTCTAGAACTGCAATTTACCACTATGCAATTCTGTTTCCCATGTGGTATCAATGAAAGAAACACATATGTATAGATTTTGCCGCATCTCCAGGAAACAGGCCTATGGAGAAAACCAAAAATAAACTATGAATGTTCAACACAATGGCCTTGGGTCAATTATAATCTCTCTAGCTTTGTATTTCTTGTGAAATAGGTGCAATACCTTCAATGCCTGATATAGGCTGGATTGCAACAAAAACCAACAGAATTTAGAGACATACACTTCACTAAGGTGACAGCAGGGCCACTCTCCCAATAGCTCCCTTCTTCCACTTCTCATCTAGAGACAGGCATTTCTTTATCAAACAAACTTTCCCATCCCCACAAAAATAACTGACTACAGAAAATGTGTAGCATTATTGGCAAAAGCTAAACAGGAGGAGTCAGCATGTATCTCTCTTCTAAGCTATATCTCCATCTGAAATATAAGACAGTAGGCAGGTTGTTTCTTTGAAATAGATGGATCTATGGTTTGAGGGCAGCACAGAGCATAAATCTGTCTCTGAATGGCTCATGCCATGTCTTTCTAGTTTTTTGTGCTATTGTGTGCTATCTGGCAATATATCTGTCACAGCTCCACTTCCTCCCTTCCACAGGAACAAAAGTTGAGAGAGATTGGAAATACAACCCCAGGCACAGCCTTATAAAGGCAGCAATTGAGCTTCTGAAAACTTCAGGCCAACTCCAGGCAAAGCACCAGTTCAGCTTCTCTGTACAAGAGGCAATTTGGTTAGGTAATAACCCCATTTCTTCATCTTTTCTGTTCAACTTGCAATGGAAATCTTATCTGAGAAACCACCACTTCCCATAAAAATTACTTGAAAAAGGACAACTTGATGCTGAGATGCAAATTAAGTATAAATTGCACTCTTGCACACAGTGGTCCCATCCACAACACTGTAAGATATGAACAGCCTATAGATAATTCTAGGTTCCCCTTGAAACTATCTGTGTAGCCTCAGGGGAAGACTAAAAATGCTAGCGGTACTGCTCTTTATCTCCTCTCTGACCTATAGGCCTGACTTCCTCCAAGAAACATGTGCAAAGAAACATGTGCAAAGAAACGTGTGCAAGAAGATCAAGGAGGAGACAAGCTTTTCCTGTGCCTGCCCCAAAGAATATTGGCCTTTCAGATTAGCTCTTCCAGATTTCACAGGGCAGCCTGGGAACTTGGAAGAGTATTACAAAAGCCCTGTCTTTCAGCTCCAAGTATCTTAAGAGTAATTTATCAATATCACTGCCAGCCTCACCCCAAGAGCTTGCTTTGGAATAACAACTGCCCAGGATCTCAGAAAGGACTTTCCCAGAGAACTGGCAAAGATCCCCAAGTTTAAATTACTGATCCCAAAACGCAGCATAGAATCTCAGCCCATTTGAAAAATACACTCATAAAAACCACCATTCAGGCTCAAAGCTACATGACTTGCAGATGATTCTGCTTCTGTCTGAGTTTGCTTTTGGTGCTCACAACCCAGGCAATGAATGGAATTTAATACAACTACAAAATTAACAAATGGCCTAGTACAGTTAATCTAGAGGAGTCAACAATGTAAGCAATGTCTCTAAAAAACTAAATCTCCCCAGGAAGGCTATCAGCTGATTTCTCAAAAGAAACCTTACAAGCAATAAGGGGCTGAAAAGAAGTATTCTAAGTCATGACAGGCAAGGACCTACATCCAAGATTACTCTATCCAGCAAAGGTTTCATTTAGAATGGAAGGGCAGATGAAGTGCTTCCCAGATAAAGTCAAGTTAAAGGAGTATATCATCACCAACCCCATATTATATGAAATGTTAAAGGGACTTATCTAAGAAAAAGAAGGTCAAAAAAGGAATAGTAAAATGACAACAAACTCACAACTATTAACAACCAAACCTAAAAAGAACAAAAACAAACTAAGCAAACAACTAGAACAGTAACAGAATCACAGTAATGGAGATCACATGTAGTGTTATCAGCAGGGAGGGGGAAAAAAGGGGAAAAGGTACAGGGAATAAGTAGCATAAATGGTGGGTAAAAAATAGACAGGGGGAGGTTAAGAATAGTATAGGAAATGGAGAAGCCAAAGAACTTATGTGTATGACCCATGGACATGAACTAAAGGAGGGGAATGCAGGTAGGAGGGGGTGTGCAGAGTGGAGGGGAATAAAGAGGGGGGAGAATGGGACAACTGTAATAGCATAATCAATAAAATATATTTTAAAAATAATGCAACCTGGCTGCCTTAGAAGGTTCAAAAGAATGGAAAAGTTGCATCTTGGATGCATTGTTGTAAATACCAGTTATAGCTAATATTCAAAGATTAGTGATGGGCAGCTCAGAAACCAGAGGGGGACCACTAACTCTCAACATCAGGCAAAGCAACTTATTTCTCTGAGCTTCAGGCTCTCTTTAATTATAAAGGTAGAGTGGGGGCTACGCTCAGGCCTGAGTGGCCCAACGCCCTCCGGCGGGGCCGCCTGTCAGTCCAATCCATCCGTGGGTACGCCAGCCGGGTGCCTCTAGGCTGCCCAACGCTTGGGGCTTCCACCTATCCAGCTTCCCTTGGCTGAGCTGCAGTGGAGCCCGGTGTCAGGGGGGGCCAAGGAGCCAGGGGAAAACTGTAAGGCACTGAGCTACCCCCAACCTCCCACCTCCCTGCGCCCTGCCCCGAGGTGGGGGCTTTGGAAGATGTAGCCTGGAAGAACATCGACTTTTGGGCTACATCTGGAATAGCATCATCTACATGGGCATTCCCTCCTACAATTTCAGAAAACCTTTGGTAACTAATTGATAAAATGCAGATGATCTTGCAAAGAGATAAAGTTACCAATACCCAAGCTCTTAGAAAAGGAAAGAGGAAAAGGACAGAGACCATGGATTCAGAGAATGAGAACAGTGACATGGATAAAGGACAAAGAGACCCATTTTCGGGAAATGCCTTTCTGCCTGGTGAGAGTTCCAGTGAGGATGAAGAGCCTTTAGAAGAACTGTCAAAAGAGGAATTAAGCACGAAAACAAAAAGCTTGAAACAAAAACTAACAAACATCCGGAAAGAAAACAGTTGACTTCGACAGTCTTTGGTCATGCTTCAAGATGGCTTTCTCTGGTGAGGATTTGTGATTTAAAAAAAAAAAAAAAAACCAGCAACACCCCTGGCTTGTGTGACTCAGTGGACTGAGCACAGGCCTGTGAAGTAAAAAGTTGCTGGTTCGAATCATGGTCAGGGCACGTGCCTGTGTTACAGGCCAGATCCCCAGTTGGGGGCGGGAAAGAGGCAGCGTTCCTCTCCCTCTCTTTCTCCCTCCCTTCCCATGTCTCTAAAAATAAATGAATAAAATCTTTAAAAAAATAAAAAAGGTAGAGTGGTATTCCAAAGGCCTCTAAACTCGTCCAGCTCTTACAGCCTGTATATCTTCAGAAGCCCTTATACAGAAAAAAGTTCCATTTAATAAGATGTCAAAATAGATCATATTCTCTGTTTCTCTAGGGGAATTTTCTATCAGCTGATAATTCTCAGGGAAGCTCCATAAACAGGCACCAAAATTGTCCACTGTGATGTTTTTCAGTGTTGAAATGGATGGTAAGAAGTGGTATGTTCTTGAAAAGCATCAACACATGAAAAACAATGGACTTCCTTTCCATATCTAAGTGAAAAACTGCTGTCTCATGGGAGCACAGTAGAAAAGGAAAGTTTCAGGGGGTAAGAACTGGGTTTTAAAAAGAAAAAGTCCAGTGAAAAACTTATTGAAAGGAGAAATGAGATTCTCACAGAATACTGAAAGAAACCATTCTTTATTTTAAGTTTTTCCCCACAACATAAGTTGATGGCTACAGGGACACAAAAGGGTCTTACTAATTATAAAACTTATTTAAGAAACCTTGACATAGCAAACTTCAATTAAATTGTGAAGTATAAGACCTCAATCTTTGTATCTTTATCCAGACCATGGCTAAAAAATGACAAAAGGCAGCCCAGGGCACAGTTTAGAATGTGGTCATTTCTAGAAACAGCTACATTTTCAAAAGAGGAGACCAGAAAATACCCTTACCTCAGCAACTCTCCAAATGCATAAGGAATTAGAGGAAAGTGATCTCAAGGCAGGGGAGGGAGTTTTCCAGGGATGCTAACATCCCAGGATGTGGGTTGATTTCTATAAAAACCACCCTGGATAATGCCAGGACTAAACTTAAGACTGTAACAACTGGTTTATTTAATTTCCCTAGGCTTCACTTCCCTTCTAATATGCTGTAGAGTATATTAGACACTGATGTGGCTGCAAATAATTTATTATTTTTAGGTTGTTATGCCATCCTTCAGAATAACTGGAAATATTTCTGAAGATTACAACCCTAAATTCATGAGTTACTGACTCAACTTCTTAGGTAGGCAGGTTTGGGTCTCCCTTTCAGCCTTCCCATCTACCTCCAGCTCACCGATATACCTTCCCCAGGCAAAGAAATGGCCTGGAAAAATATAAAAGTAAATTTTTATATTTACTCCTCAAACTCTCTCAGAGATCTGCCACAATGACATCAGTCCTCTTAAATGTGACCATATCCACATTAAAAAAAAAAAAAAAAAAAACATCGTGTGGCTTTGGGTACAGGAGTCAAAACTTCAACCAAAAACACTGCCCTTGGAAATGATCAAAGTACAGGATTCTACTGGAAGGAGAAAATCAGGGTCCTAGAAAGACTGAAGTGTACAGATTTGCAATTCTCAACTTTTTCATCTCATGGCACACATAAACTAATTATTAAAGTTCTGCAGCACACCAAAAAATATATTTTTGCCCAATCTGACAAAAAAATAGGTATAATTTTGATTCATTCACATAGGATAGCTATGGTTGTGTTGGCTGTTGCCATTTTTTTATTTGACAGTCTAAGGAAAAAGAGGTCAGTGCCCCTGACTAAACCAGTCAGGTATCGGATGCTTTAAAAATTCTTGCAGCACACCAGTTGAAAATCGTTTGACTAGATGAATCTATTAAAAGTCTTAAGAAGTTTCTCTAGTCTTAGGGGCAGAGAAAAATGTTTAGAAGGTTTTCTTTCACTTATTTTCTTTTTCTATAATTTTTTTAAGCAACAATAAAAACAAACACCAGAATTCAAATTATATTCAATTCTAAAAAGTTCCTACATTGAAGATGGCTTCTCATCCAGGAAGTAGGCCACACATAAAAATGGTCAGAGTCCCACACTTGGGCTACTTAAAAGGGGTTAGTGCTACCAAGATTCCTTATTAGATCTGGTAAGGGTCCCAGAACAGAGAAGTAAGGACTATCTTCCTTTGATTTTATTGCAAAAGTTAAAGCATTATCAAGAGCAAATTGTGGTCATAGAGTTTCTCCTCTATCAAAGTCCTACATCATTGCCAACCGTCAGCCATAGGATAGGGTTAAAAACACTGAGACTAACAATAACAAAAGTAATCACGAAAACATGCAGGAGCCCAAATGTACAGGATGTCCTGTAATATCATCAGAGCCTGTCCCCACCCACACCCAGAGTCCTAATGCTCACCCTTGTCCCTCTCAGCCTCACCACAAGCCATCTCATCTGTGATCAAGCACATGGGCTACATCAGAGGAACTCAGATAAAACAACTCACCCTCACCACATAACTAAATACCTCATTTCATTATGCCCTCCCCCCACCATTACTTGGCTTCCTTTTGCTCAATAAAAATGAAATGATTAGGACTTCTGGCCAAGATGGAGGCATAGGTAGATACACTGTGCCTCTTCACACAACCAAAGAATGACAACATTAAAAAAAAAAAAAACAACAACCAGAACTGCCAGAAAATTGAACAGTATGGAAGTCGGACAAACAAGGAATTAAAGAAACATTCATCCAGACTGGTAGGAGGAGTGGAGATGGGCAGCCCAGCACACAGGACACTCAGCAAGGGGGAGGCTGGAGGACCTGGCCAGGTGAGGCGGCATCTGGTGAACTGGGTGGTCCCACATTTGTGTGTGGATAAACTGGGAGGAAAAACTGGAGAGGAAGACAGACCACGCAACCCAAGGTTCTAGCGAAGAGAAATAAAGCCGCAAAACTTCTGAATAAAAAAACTGTGGGGGTTGTGATGGTGGGAGAAACTCCCAGCCTCACAGGAGAGTTCACTGGAGAGACCAACAGGGTCCTAGAATGTACACAAACCCACCCACCCAGGAATTAGCACCAGAAGGGCCCAATTTGCTTGTAGGTAGTGGAAGAAGTGACTAAAAGCCTGCCAAGAGCTGAGCAAGCCACACTGTTCCCTCTTGGACCCCTCCCCCACATACAGCACCACAAAGCAGTGATGTGGGTTGCCCCATCCTGGCCAAAACCTAAGGCCCCGCCCCTTACTACATAACAGGTGGGCCAAGATAAAGAAATAAGGCCCAAATGATAGAACAGATCAAAGCTCCAGAAAAAAGGCAACTAAGTGATGAAGAAGACAGTCAACCTCTCAGATGCAGAGTTCAAAACACTGGTAATCAGGATGCTCATGGAAATTGTTGAGTGTAGTTGCAAAATATAGGAAAAGGTGAATACTATTAAAAGTTAAATAAAGGAAAATGTACAGGGAACCAACAGTGATGGGAAAGAAACCAGGACTCAAATCAACAGTTTGGACCAGAATGAAGAAATAAACATTCAACCAGAACAGAATGAAGAAACGAGAATTCAAAAAAAATGAGGAGAGGCTTAGGAACCTCTGGGACAACTTTAAACATTCCAACATCTGAGGCATAGGGGTGTCAGAAGGAGAAGAGAAAGAGCAAGAAACTGAAAACTTATTTGAAAACATAATGAAGGAGAACTTCCCCAAACTGGCAAAAGAAATACACTTCTAGGAAGTCTAGGAAGCTCACAGAGTCCCAAAGAAGCTGGACCCAAGGAAGCACACACCAAGGCACATCATAATTACATTACCCAAGATTAAAGAGAAGGAGAGAATCTTAAAAGCAGCAAGAGAGAAGGAGACAGTTACCTACAAAGGAGTTCCCATAAGACTATCAGCTGATTTCTCAAAAGAAACCTTACAAGCAAGAAGGGGCTGAAAAGAAGTTTATCAAGTCATGAAAGTCAAGGACCTACATCCAAGATTACTCTATCCAGCAAAGCTATCATTTAGAATGGAAGGGCAGATGAAGTGCTTCCTAAATAAGGTCAAGTTAAAGGACTTCATCATCACCAAGCCCTTATCATATGAAATATTAAAGAGACTTATCTAAGAAAAAGAAGATAAAAAATATGAACAGTAAAATGACAACACACTCAAAACTATCAACAACCGAACCGAAAAAAATAAAAACTAAGCAAACAATTAGAACAGTAACAGAACCACAGAAATGGAGATCACATGGAGTGTTATCAGCAGGGAGGAGGGGAAGGGGGAGTGGAGGAAGAGGTGCAGGGAATAAAAAGCATAAATGGTAGGTACAAAATAGACAGGGGGCGGTTAAGAATAGTATAAGAAATGTAGAAGCCAGGGAGCTTATATGTATGACCGATGGACATGAACTCACTAAGGGGAGGGGGAAATGTAGGTTGGGGGGATGCAGGTGGGAGGGGGGTACACGGCAGAGGGGAATAAAGGGAGGAATAATGGGACAACTATAATAGCATAATCAATAAAATATATTAAAAATTACTAGTTCCCAACCTTTAACCCCTATCTACCTGCCTGCCTCATGCTGTGATGAATTCTCAGGCAAGACACACTTCTAATAATAATCAATAAATTTAAAATAACAACAGTCAACCTATTTTGAGTGTTTACAGTGTGCCAGACACTGCTCTAAATAATACAGATATGTTGCTTCATTAATATGGTAGAAATTCAAATTATCCCATTTCACAGACGAAGTCACTGAGCACGGAGAAGGTTCTACAGCACAGATGTCATATCAGACCAGTACTCAGAGCGAGGCAGTGTCTGAACCCATACTCTTAACTGCCATGTCACTCTGCCTCACAACAAAGGCAGCCAGAACAGAAGACATATAAACTCCACAGAAGGTATTTGGAAAACATCTAGTGCATCTGCCCATTCCAGGAATCACTCATGAAATTGCTTTTCACCTATTATATGCTGAAGTTTCCTAAACAATAAGTATAGGATCAGAAAGTCAGGGTAACAAAAATGTACTCTCCTCAGCTATGGCCCAGACACAATGTGTGACCTCTGTCACTCTCTAATATGACTTTGATTCTCTGCTTAAAATATAGGAGTAAGACTTCCTCATCGAATTTTGCTGATGGCAAATATTTGTAATGTGTCGAAAACATTTCATATTTAGGAAAAATATGAACTGACTTTGGTATTGTACTTAAAGCACCTAGGAATAAAAGTATACTCTAACAACAAAACCACTAAACCCTTCCAATTTCAGGTTTCTAGGTCTTTGACATCAGATTATCATTTGTGGCATAATAATCCATATCCCCTTTTACCTGAGGAGCACATGCTAGAAAATAAAACTGATGTCAAATAGTTGATGTGACTTCTAGAGTAACTAACCCACATCAAACCCCAAGTACACATTAACTGCTACAGTTAACCCAATAATTATAGTAAGACCTTTCCACCTATAAGAAATGCAGGCTATGCAAAGAAACACAAATATAGCCTTATTCTGACTCAATTCTATTGCCAAATTCTTAATGAGAATCTTGTCACAAGCAACTTATGTGGACACAGACTTGGCCATGGTCATTGGTGGAGCTGGTTCTGGGTAAGTGTAGAAAGCCATCTGCCAGAACAGCCATGATTGTTGCTTAACAGTCTTCTATCTCTCCACTGGGCCCCCAAATACACATAGCTGCCAAAGCTACCCCAAATGACTGCCACAATAGGCATATCATCTCTCTAGGTTTAGGGGATATAAAGTCAGGAGAGGAGCAGGGCTTCCTTTAATACAAACAGGGCCCAAAAAATCGGAATTATCTTCTGGATGGGTGGGCCTCTTATAGTACAAGCTTCTCCAACTACGTGAGTGTTCTAGGAACACATCTGTATTAGTGTACCAGCTGGCGTTGTTGGGAGAGGCTGCATTTTTTTTGTGTCTTGGTGTGAATTTTTTTGAACTCTTTCAATTTATTTGCCCATTTCATGATGGGTACTCTACAAGCGCACCTGACCACACCATGCTGAGTGTTCAAAAACAGCATGACCCCTTATTCACCCAATCTTGCCCAAGCAACTTTTTTTTTGTTTCCCCAGATGAAAAAAATTCCTAAAAGGAAAAAGTTTTGCCAAAAAAGGGCAGAATCACAAGGCATCAAAATCGACCATTCAAGGGCCAAGATGGAGGCGTAGATAAACACGCTGTGCCTCCTCGCACAACCAAAAGACAAAAAACAGTAATTTAAAAACAAAAAACAACCAGAACTGACAGAAAATTGAACTTTATGGAAGTCCGACAATCAAAGAGTTAAAGACACATTCATCCAGACTGGTAAGCGGGGCGGAGCCAGGCGCTCAGCCAGACATCAGTTTGTGAAGCCAGGCATGCAATGTTGAAAAACGCTGGAGGGACTGCAGCTGGCGGACCCGGACCCAGAGGGACCGAGGCCAGTGGAGCAGACGGTCCCACATTTGCGCACAGATAAACCAGGAGAAAAAGTTGAGGAGCGGAGCATACCACGCAGCCCGGGGGTCCAGCTCCGGAAAATAAAACCTCAAAAAACCAATTGAAGCCACCTGTGGAGGTTGAGGCAGCAGCAGGAGGAACTCCCAGCCTCACAGGGGAGTTTGCTGGAGAGACCCACAGAGTCCTAGAACAAGCCCGCCCATGTGGGAGTCAGCACCGGAGGGACCCAATTTGCTTGTGGGTAGCCAGCGGAGCAAGCACCATTGTGCCCTCTCAGACCCCTTCCCCACAGACAGCGTCACAACACAAAGACATGAGTTACCCTACCCTGGTGAACACCTAAGGCTCTACCCTCTTATACGTAACAGGCGCGCCAAGAGAAAAAAGAAATGGCCCAAGTGAAAGAGCAGATCAAAACTCCATAAGAAATACAACTAAGCCACGCAGATATAGCCAACCTATCATATACACAGTTCAAAACACTGGTCATCAGGATGCTCACAGACTTGGTTGAATTTGGTCACAAATCAGATGAAAAAAATGAAGGATATGCTAAATGAAATGAGGGGAAATGTGCAGAGAACCAATAGGGATAAGAAGGAAACTGGGATTCAAATCAACGGTGTGGACCACAAGGAAGAAAAAAACATTCAACCAGAAAAGAATGAAGAAATAAGAATTCAAAAAAATGAGGAGAGTCTTAGAGAGTCCCAAAGAAGTTGGATCCAAAGAGGAACACACCAAGACATATCATAATTACATTACCCAAGATTAAAAATAAGGAGAGAATCTTAGAAGCAGCAAGAGAAAAGGAGATAATCACCTACAAAGGAATTCCCATAAGACTGTCAGCTGATTTCTCAAAAGAGACCTTACAGGAAAGAAGAGGCTGGAAAGAAGTTTATCAAGTCATGAAAGGCAAGGACCTACATCCAAGAATACTCTATCCAGCAAAACTTTCATTTAGAATGGAAGGGCAGATAAAGTGCTTCTCAGATAAGGTCAAGTTCAAGGAGTTCATCATCACCTAGCCTTTATTATATGAAATGTTAAAGGGATTTATATAAGACATGGAAGGTTATCAACAGGGGAGGGGGAGAGAGGGGGAAAAGATACAGAGAATGAGTAGCATAAATGGTAGGTAGAAAACAGACACGGGAGGTTAAGAATAGTATAGGAAATGTAGAAGCCAAAGAACTTACGTGTATGACCCATAGACAAGAACTAAAGGAGGGGGGAGTGGGGGTGGTGAGGGGCAGAGGGGAATAAGGGGGGGTAATGGGACAGCTGTAATAGCTTAATCAAAAAAAAATCGACCATTTCAAAAACTGTTATAAGCAGTGGGAAAAAAGGTCTCAATAGATGTAGTGCACCAAAAAGAGAGTACTTTGAAGGTGACTGAAGTTTAAACATGTAAAAATAAATACATAATACTTGATAAATAAATACCAGTTTTTTGGGGGGCTTGCCTCATATAATCCACAGCCAGCCTACCATCTCCTTTCTTTTCTTACTGAAAGTGCCAGGGACAGGACTGCCATTTCTCTTTTAGTGCCACAATCTCTTGCCTTAACCAGACAGCCTCCTTTTGTGTTCCACTAAAGCACAGAATACAATCCCCTTTTCTAAAAACACACAGTCTCCAGATGGGGTGGGGGCGGGGGGAGAAAATGCAGACAACTGTGATTGAACAACAATAATTTAAAAAATAATAATTTCAAAATAAATAAAAACACACAGTCCTTATCAAGATTTTTTTATAGTATCTAGAGCTAGTAACAACAGGAAAACAGAAAATTAGGCAAAGGGTTCAAGTCAAATTCTCTAATGAAAGTATTTAGCAATGATTTCATGCTAGGAACAAATTCTAGAAAAATGATATGGATACCAGGAGCTATGAAGTGAAGTAACCACCACTCAGTGGTCACACAATAGACAACCGAAAATGAGTTACTAGCTGTTCACAAATTCCCAGTGGTTCCCAGCATAGTTAAATCCCAAAAATCACAACTGGCTTTTAGCTGCCCTCTCCAACAAAGAACTACTTCAATTCACATGCCTGATCCTTGCAACAGCCATGTCAGAACCAAGAAAGAGAAGAAAATGCTAACCACTTATGAAGATACTTAACTTTCCTAATAGGACAGTCATCTCCATTTCTGGGTCTCTTGGCCACTGAATTGTGCCACAACACCACTGGAAACCAGTCAGGGAGAGATGCCAGCTCCCAGCTGGAATAAAGAATATTTGTAGAGGACTGCCTGAGGAGAGGCAGCTTATCCACTCCTTGACATGTTCTAAATGTTGTCCTTGGCTCAAGTCAGCCCTTCAGAGCTGCCTGCATGGAACACATGATCTTGACTTCTTAAGAGTTTATTCTTTCCCCTAATCATGCTTTGTCACTGGGTTATCAATGTTCACTAAAAGACAGTATAAAAACAATTATTTCATAAATCACTATTGCGTAGGTGTACTTCATGGCCTCATCCACTCCACTGAGGAAATTTCTCAGGACAAGTTACAAATGTTTCCCCTCTCTGTTCTGTCCCCATGGGGAGTTAAATAAGTAACCTACCTCTACCTATCGCAGAAGCCCCTATCCTGTGTTTTTGCCCATTAGCCTCAACATGGCTTTATTGTATTTTCTCTACACGTTTTCTTTGTCCCAATTTCCTCAATTTGTTTATTTTTATTATTATTACTATTTTTATCCTTGCTCAAGGGTACTTTTTCATTGCTTTTCTTAGAGAAGAAGGAGAGAAACATTAATATGAGAAAGAAACACTGAATGCCTTCCGTAAGTGCACACCTGGACTGGAGAACGGAATGAAACTGCAACCTAGGTATGTGCCCTGACCAGGAATCAAACCTTCAACCTTCCAATTATGGAATGACACTCCAACCAACTGAGCCACACTGGCTAGTACCTCCTCATTTTATTATAAATCTGGTGCATCGCACATGTTCTTATAAGCCAGCTCAAAGTTTTTTCTGAATGACATTGAAAATGAAATAAAATAGAACAAAATACCTTAATAACTAATATTGCCTACACAAATGGCTGCTTCACCCAAATGAACCTTAAAGGACCAGTAGCATTCTTCATAACTTTAATCTATTCATCTCCATATCATTCATCATCATCAATCAAAATCCTGAGATCCATCTCAAACTTACAGTTGTATACCAGGCTGCCAAATTCAAAGTGGCAGGCATGCACGCGCACACATTCATGGGTGACCAAAGAGATAATCCCTCTTCATTACTTTTTTAATACCAAATTATCACCTTATAGTGACTGCTTTCATATATGTTTTCCTATTGGATCATTAATAACCTTGTTGTCAAATAGGTGGGACAAGTATTAGTACCCCATTCCACAGGGGAAAAAAAACAGATTTCTTGAGTGATCTGTCCAAAGCTAATGAGTACTGGGATGTATGCAGAAGATGGTAAAACTGAAATACAAGTTAAACAAGTAAGAAACAGAAACTCACTCTGCTTAATTAATTATGCTCTAGAGTTTAACAGAGGAAGGACACACCTGTCCACAAACTTTTCCTTTTTATAGTCTCCTAGCTAAAGAACTTATGGCCACCATATTTGATTGGGAATGATGCCAGATGCTTCTGGAACCCCATAGCTTTTTATGTGCCAAAATATTCCTAACTTGAAGCCTCAGGCCACATATACAACTCTCCAAAGAGTAATCCTAAAACTACTGGAATGAGCAAATGTACACTTCTGATCTGCTCTTTCATTCTTAAATCTGTATTTATTCTCTGAAGTTTAGCTGGTATCTCAAAAAAAGGAATCTTATTTTTCTCTCTACTATAACTGCAATGTTTCAGGAAAGATTCGGTATTAGGATCTCCAGAAGCCAAATATCAGAGAATCACAGAATTTTAGAGCTGAAAAGAAGCTTAGTAATAATACCAAAGAGGAGTTACAACAGATAGCGCATCTCCAGTCATGCTCACTCTGCGCCTGAAAAGGTCATTTCCACTTTCCACATTCTTTGGAGCTTGCCCATCAAGCTCTGAATTCCAGAATTCAATCATAAATTCAATCTTAAAAACACAGAGTTTGAGCCCTGGCCACATGGGAGAGTTGGTTGAAGAATCATCCCATACACCCGGAAGTTGCAGCTTTGATCCCCAGTCAGGACACATACCTAGATTGCATGTTCAATCCCATCAGAGTACGAATGGGAGGCAATCCATCAATGTTTGTCTCTTACATCGATGTTTGGCTCTCTCTCTCTCCTCCCCTTTCTCTCTCTCTTAAATAAATAAAAACATACCCTTGGGTAAGGGTTAAAATAAAAAAACAGAGTTTGGGGATGGGACATTTATGGAAAGAGGATAAAGTAATAGCCACTCTGATAAGTAAGCTCCTAAATCACCTACTTAATAATATAAATCATAGCCAAGTCATCCAAGTAGAAATATTGGATCCATAAACTCAAAGTCTATGGATTGACAACACCCAAGCCCTACTGTTCACTGTGTAAACTGACTGTAAAAGCAGAAACCAGGCCTTCATCTCAGCATCTTCTAATCTGGAACAAAGCACCCGGCATACAAATGGCAGTCAATAAATACTCAATAAATGAATGAATAAAATAACTTCATAGCCAACAAGAGTATAAAAACGGTAGAGCCATTTCCTACCTCCATAAAACACACTACACATACCTGTACTTTGTAAAAGGAAAAAAAGGAAAATTTTTAAAATTTTCTTTAAAGGGGAAATAAATCAGCTTTCAAGCAGCTTTTGAAGCCAAAGTTATCTTGTCAAACAAAATTTACATTTTATGGTGTGGTATCCAGATGGGTACTTATTGGTGTAAATACTTGAAATTTTTAAATGTCTATTCACTACGTTGTATAACTGAAACTAATATAATATTGTATGTTAATTTTAATTTTTAAAAAGGAAAGGAAATTCTGTCCCATGCTGTAACATGGATGAACCCTGAGGGCTTTAAAGACAGAGAAAATAAACCAAATAGTGTATGTTTCTGCTTACATGAAATACCTATAGTCAAACCCATACAGACAGAAAGGAGAATTGGGTTGCCAGGAGCAGGGAGCAGAGGGTGAGCAGGGAGTTATTGTTAATGGATATAGGGTTTCTGGTTACGAGATGAAAAGAGCTC
Source organism: Micronycteris hirsuta (assembly GCA_004026765.1). Lineage (NCBI taxonomy): Eukaryota > Metazoa > Chordata > Mammalia > Chiroptera > Phyllostomidae > Micronycteris > Micronycteris hirsuta. The sequence goes on from PVJI01002593.1 coordinate 138,598, forward strand.
TGGTGATAGATGGGGGTGATGGTTGAAGAACAATGTCAATGTACTTAATACCACTGAACTGTGTACTTTAAAAAAAGGTTAAAAGACATTAAATTTTATGTTATCTGTATTTTATCACATTTTTTAAATTTACCTTTTATAAAATGTTTACATATTAAAGAGTACAAGTGATCCTATTTAAATAGCAGAAAGTAAATATTTTATAATATTTAAATATTAGGAAGAACTTTTTTTAATATATTTTATTGATTATGGCATTACAATTGTCCTATTTTACCCCTTTTCTTCCCCTCGGTCCCCACAACCCCCCCATTCCCCACCCTTTAGTTTTTGTCCATAGGTCATACACATATATTCTTTGGCTTCTACATTTCCTATACTATTCTTAATCTCCCCCTGTCTATTTTCTACCTACTATTTTTGCTACTTATTCTCTGCACCTTTTCCCCGTCTCTCCCCCTACCACTCCCCTGTTGATACCCCTCCATGCCTTATATAAATCCCTTTAACATTTCATATAATAAAGGCTGGGTGATGATGAACTCCTTGAACTTGACCTTATCTGAGAAGCACTTTATCTGCCCTTCCGTTCTAAATGAAAGTTTTGCTGGATAGAGTATTCTTGGATGTAGGTCCTTGCCTTTCATGACTTGATAAACTTCTTGCCAGTCCCTTCTTGCCTGCAAGGTCTCTTTTGAGAAATCAGCTGACAGTCTTACAGGATTTCCTTTGTAGGTGATTGTCTCCTTTTCTCTTGCTGCTTCTAAGATTCTCTCCTTATTTTTAATCTTGGATAATATAGTATGATGTGCCTTGGTGTGTTCCTCTTTGGGTCCAACTTCTTTGGGACTCTCTGAGCTTCCTGAACTTCCTGGAAGTCTATTTCCTTCACCAGCTTGGGGAAGTTCTCCTTCATTATTTGTTCAAATAAGTTTTCAATCCCTTGGTCTTCCTCTTCTCCTTCTGGCATCCCTATGACTTGTATGTTGGGACATTTAAAGATGTCCTGGAGGTTCCTAAGCCTCTCCTCAGTTTTTTGAATTCTTGTTTCTTCGTTCTTTTCTGGTTGGATGTTTTTTTCTTTCTACTGGTCCACTACATTGATTTGAGTCCCAGTTTCCTTCTCATCCCTATTGGTTCCCTGCACATTTACCCTCGTTTCCTTTATCATATCCTTCATTTGTTCAACTAATTGTGACCATCTTTCTTCCAATCCTGTGAGCATCCTGATTACCAATGTTTCGAACTGTGTATCTGATAGGTAGGCTATCTCTTCGTGACTTAGTTGTATTTTTTCTGGAGCTTTGATCTGTTCATTTATTGGGCCATTTTTTTTCTCGGTGTGCCTGTTACTTTAAGGGGTGAAGCCTTAGGTGTTCACCAAGGCAGGGTAACCCAGGTAGTTGTGTTGTGACACAGCCTGTGGGAGCGGGTCCTGAGAGAACAATGGCACTTGCTCTTCTCTCTGCACTTCTGCCGCTATCCACAAGCAAGTTGGGCCCTTCTTTGATGGCTCTGGGGTGGGTGGGCGGGCTTGTGTAGTTCCAAGTCCCTGTGGGTCTCCCCAACGAACTCTCCTATAAGGCTGGGAGTTCCTCTCACTGCTGCCTCAACCCCCACAGGTGTTTTCAATCGGTGGTTTGAGGCTTTATTTCCCTTCGATGGGCGGTTGCGTGGTCTGCTCCGCTCCCCAGCTTTTTCTCCCAGTTTATCTGCACACAAATGAGGGACAGCCCCGCCTAGTCCACTACTCTCAGCCCCACTGGGTCCAGGTCAGCCAGCCACGGGTTTCTCCGAGTGTGCCAGCCGAGTTTTGGCCAGGCGCACCCGCCACAGGCCCCTCAGGGCAGCTGGAGCGTTGCCGGTACCGCTCCACAAACCGCACCTTGCTGAGTGCTCTCCATCCGGCTCCACTCCGCTTACCGGTCTGGATGACATGTCTTCTTTAACTCCTTGGTTTTCGGACTTCCACTCAGTTCATTTTCTGTCCGTTCTGGCTGTTTTTGTTTTTTTAAATTATTGTTTTTCCTCTTTTGGTTGTGCAAGGAGGCACAGTGTGTCTACCTACGCCTCCATCTTGGCCAGAAGTCCCAGGAAAAACTTAAATATCAAATGATAAAGGGTTAGTGAACAATAATATATCCAAATAATGGCACTCTACATAGCTATTAAAATTAACTATACAAAATCTTGAAACCTTATGCCAAAATATTACAATATAATAAATCAGAACATCAGGTTTAGATACACTTACATACATATATGTGTGTATATTTTTATTGAAATCTGAAGCCATGGGAGTGGACAGAATACTGTATGTGTCTCCCAAAATACTAAGATGCATGTCAAAAAAGAAAAGTGACTATCTCTCAGTGGCAGGAATACAAGTAACATTTTTTCTTTGTGCTTTTTGGAATTTTCAACACTTTTATACACTGAACATATATATATAGTGAGACACATTACACATACAAAAAACTCTATAAAACATGTCTATGTTCCAGAAGAATAACATGATCACTATCTCGTAACCACAGTTATGACTTAAGAAATAAAACATTATAGTACCTCAAGGTCCCCTTATGTGACCCTCAGTGATCAAATCTCCTTTCCCCCCCCCACAATCTTTCTCATTACTACCATATACTATTATTATTTATATGATATGGTCTGGAAAAAATGATAGGGCCTTGCTATAGGTATATGCAATCCATACTGGGAGGGGGGATAAATTATTTATATTTTTAATAGAACATGATGTTGGTATCTTTTCCAGGAATGTATTTGTATCCAATCATACTTCCTACCTCATCTTGTATAAACTCATGGCTAACCGTAAGTTCGGATAGATGGGCAGCATAGGGCTAAATCTGACCTAATTCCAATACCATTGTCCTGGCTAAGTGATATAGCCAGTTACAAAGTGATTTAACAATAGTTGCAAGGAAATACAAGCAAATTGATTGCTAGGTTCATGGAAAAGATATTTACTTATCATAATCAACAGAGTATCTTCACAAAGATTGTCCTGTGCTAAGATATATTGGTCTGTGTATTTTAAATACTGTATAGTAATAGTGGATAGGTAGTTTCCTTCCTTCTTTGAGTAATCTTTAAAGCGGGACAGCCACAATTACCATGTTTTGATTGAGGGTGTGGTGTACTATATGTGCACTCAAGAATATGAAATTTATACAACTGGGCCTCCCAAAAACATTATTTGGTGATGATCACTGGGAATTACTAAAACTGTACTATAATCTTCATGTCTTGAAACTTAAACATCCCTAAATGGAAGCCACATTGCTCACATGTATCAAAATAAAGTAGCAAAATAGAGCCACGAAACCTGAATAGAGGCAAAACAAGTCAAACTAAAATCACCAAAAATGAGCTAGCCAAAAACCAGATAATATCTGGAATAACACCGTATACACTCAGTTATTGGTCTCCCTCTATCCACTGAGTGGCAGCTATCACGAGAATCACCCAAATGAGCACTTCTGTTGAATTACACACTATTTAAACCTTCATTTGTTGCTTGCCATCAGCAGTCATGCTATCAACTGCAACAGTAACTAAGCCTCAGACAAAAGATGTATTAAA